>CANXYC011664537.1:0-11937 GCA_948193065.1 Aleurites moluccanus
AATATAGGGCCTTTGATGTGCTTAATGTGTGATTTGTGTATAATGTATGTGTTTATGTGTTTATATGCTTGATTATGCCTTAATGTGGCATAATATGTGTTTTGATATGATTATTGGTGGATATATGTCTTATAAGACAAACTGGGTTGTTATAGGAGAAACGTCCCAAGTTAGAGCTGCAGACGGGGAGTCCAGGGCTAACTAGGCCATTGGGAGTGATTTTTGAAAGTTTGTGATAGAGGTGAGTCTATATATATGTTTGATGCATTATTCATTCATAAGTCATGCATTTATGCATATGAAATTATAACCTTGCTTGAAAACCATTAATGATCCACATTTGGGCAATTTTGCCAATTTGACCTAAAATGGTGCCACCGAAATACCTAATTTTGGCATAAACTTTGATTGACTATAAAATTTATTCTAAAAGGCCTTTTGACCTGAAAATAAGCCAAATCATCTTTTATATATATGTACTTGTGATTGGTATACAGAAATTGCTATGTATATATTGATTGCAAGGCAAACCAGAAAGTGCCTAAAAAATGAAAACGGACCCGTAATTTGGGAGCCAGTTGCGGCAGCGCAAACTGGGCTCCGGCGGGCAAAAATATGAAATTGAGCCAAACCCTTCATTTGGGTCTATTATTGATATATATCATCATTTAAGTCCTATTTGAGACTTATTTTAATATAATTATGCTATAGGAGACATTTGCATATAATATGTTATAACACGACTACTTTGATGGTGTAGAAATAAACCATCGGTTGTGATCACAGATATATGTTATGGCCTCTGCTAGGGAGGGTAAGAATATTCCCTATGCTATGGTTGATTAGAGGAAATGGGATGAAGTGAAGTTACAGTATGATATATGACACAATATGATATGTTACAGGCTTCTATTATATTATATGCATTATGATCCATGCTATGTATTTCATCATGCTATCACCAACATTTCTATTTACAGATCATTAATGGATAAATATGATTGTCATGAATATTATTGCATACTCATATATATAATGACTCACTGAGTATAAAGTTATACTCACCATTTCAGTGGTTATATGATTTCAGGACCTCAGTGAGGCAGTCATCCATTGGCTACACCATCTCCAGCCTTGGATCAGATGTATGTATTTGAGGTCACTCTTGTGTATAGAAGTTCCTTGGTATATAATGTATAGAGATTTGAGTTGACTTAAGTAAAATGTCAAAATGATCAAATGGTAAATTGATATGATATGATAATGTATATGTTGTACATATATATGATATATGGGCTTGAAATGATATGTATATGTTATGTGATATGAATGAAAATATTGAAGTGTATTTTGAGTTGCAATTGATCAATGGAGGTTATAAGGGGATGTATGTTATATTGGGAGTGCAAATTTATATGTTTTGCGGATAGCTTAAGTCAGAGTTATAAAGGAAACTCTGTCAGTTTTTTTTGCATGAATAATATGATGTTTTGAAAAAAAATTATCACCTAAAATATATCACAGGTTAAGTTATGAATGTAAAGTAAAAACATTGGTTCTTCGAGGTACTGGTGGCTTAGGTATTACCCGTATCCTAGGACCGTTATAGTCTAAAGTTAGGCTGTGACAATAAATTTCATTTATTATTTTTTAATTCTTAAGAAAACATGAAATACGATAATAGAATTCATAATACTATTACCATTCATGCTATGTGATTTTATAAATTGCATATTCAAAGAAATGACAAGGTACATATTCTTTATATGAAGTTTGTTCATTATATTGAATATAGTCCATAAATATATTGTTAGAGGATGTATTCTCAAATATTGAGAATATGAGAAACAAAGATCTTTCTAGTAAAAATATTTTAAATATATTTATAGTCGTAAGATGTTTTATTGGACCACATTGATATGCACTATCACTTTTGTTAATTTTCTATTATTAGTATGAGATACTGTAAAATTTCATAATTTACATAAAAATGGGTAGAGTATTTATCTCTTAAAGTATAAAAAATTATATTATTGACACGTACCACTAATTTAAAATTTATTGGATTTCTTGGATTTGATATTGATTTTAATGATAACAAAATATATCAATATGTTAATTATACTAACATTTTGTTTAAGTTGTTTAAGGTACGAGAAATCATAACTATTGCCAAAACATAGGTTTAACTCATTCAATAAATCAACAAGTTCAATCAAATATTACACCTTGTGTAGATTGTTCAGATGATGAACCATATATGGATGAAAAAATATGAATGTCTAATTTTAGGAACATAAATTAGATTGAGTATTGGATATTGGAAAAGGAAGATATGAATTTTTAAATGAATTATGCTCAAGCAGACAAACTAAGACAAAACAATTGAGACAACTTTAAAATATTACTGAAAATTATAGAATAAGAATAATTTGTATATGATATTCCTTATGCTCTGGATGTCTATTTTTATATTGCAAAAGAATCAATTGATTCCGATTTTAACGGAAGGTCAAATTGAAGTATTAGTGAAGCATGCTCAAACTATCTTGCAGATTTGAGCAATAAAATATTTCGATTTTTTGTAGTATCAAGATGGATGATTTTGGAGTTTTCATAAACTACAAAGTTGTAGTAAACATCTGAAAGTTTTTAACAAAAAAAAAAAAAGATTATGATTTGGAATTGTATATCTCAAGATATGATAAAATGAAGTAGTGCCTACTCCCAATCAGTCGCAGCCGCTACTGAAAAAGTCTGGAAGGTCCAGTAGCTCAAGTTTGGGAAATGAGTTAAGTAGCGCCTGCTACACTTTTGGTAGCCCCCACTACTCTAAAAATTTAGCAATAAAAACTAGCAGTTGGAAAAGCTATCAACCACACTTTTTGGCATTAAATGAAGCCAAATAGCCATATATTATCCAAGGCTATAAATATGAGTTAGTGTGAAGTTTAAAATAAGAGAATAATAATTGAGAACCTATTATTGACCTATTACACCAAATCATTCATATTTATGGCTTGAAAAGCTTATTTATTATAAAATCATTTTAGTGAGCTATTAGTTGTAAATCTTTGAGTTGGTTAAGACTCATTGATCATTTGAGAGTTGGGAAAAAGTTAAAGGGGATTTTTCTTCTTCTCATCTCTTATTATTCTTAAGGGTTTGAGTGTGAGCCTTTGAAAACACTTTGTAAGGTTTGAAGTGTGAGCCTTTGAAAATACTTTGTAAGGATTGAAGTGTGAGCCTTTGAAAACATTTTTGTAAGGTTTGAGTGTGAGCCTAAATATTTGGGTTTGATCTTGTACCCACAAAGGGATCAAATAAATATAATATCCTATAAAAGTTTACCTTATTTTTATGAATAAAATTCTCAGTATATGGTTTGAAATTATCAAAAACTCAGTAAGAGTGAAAACGAGAAACTTTTTCGAAAAATATCGGTATCGATATCGCTGCCGCAAAAATAGCAGTCCGGTCGACAAATGAATTTCTGATTCTGACTAGAGTGTAAATAATTATGTATATGCATGTGTAAATACAGTAAAAAGAAAAAGGTGAAAAATATTTGAGAACACTGAAATAGTAAGCAATGACAAAATCGTAAATAAAGAGAACTTTAGAGGTGTAGTAGAATTTGGACAGTTTGAGTTTCAGAACGGCTCTGAAACTATTTTTATTATAAAGTATTAATAAGAATAATATATTTGAATATTCACTTTTAAATTCAAATCCCGACGAAATTGTCATAATAAATTACCGAAGGAAAATGTGGCAAAAGCACAATTTAAGAAAAGTTAAAAGACCAAAAGAAAATTTATCAAATGTGACTTACTATATAAGCCACATTTAGAAATTTTTGGCCATTTTTGTTCTTCCTTGCCATTAAATTTCATTTCCTTTTTCCATTGATTTTTCTTCAAATTTATTAAGGAAAAACCATGAAAACTTGAATCAAACACCATATAATCCATCCTCCATCCATTTCCATCCATAAAAACAAGAAAATTTGAAGAACAATGGACTTGGAGAATTTGGCCAAAGCATCATTTTGAGGTAAATTGTTGCTTTGCTTGATTTTATGATTGATTTAGGGTTATTAGATGTTAGTAAGATTGGATAATATGTTTAATTGCATTAATTGATGTATATATCATTTTTGCCCAATTTTCAAATCCTAAACCTAAGTTGTATGAATTGATTTTGTGAAATTAGATTAGTATGTGTAATTTGAGTGTAGAATAAGTTAATTGGAACTTAATTGATGAGTAATTGATGATTGAATTATTGTAGAAAATTCAATTGGAGGAAATTGCCCATTTTGCCTACTTTGAGGAATTTGAAGAAATTGGTGCAAACCAATTTTGCTAGGTGAGTCTTTTATGTATAATATGTTATGCCTAAATTGTTAAAATGTCAATTGAAGTCCATATGTAAAAACCCAAAAGTGGCCGAACCACTTTAGGATAAATTGCCTTTGATTTTACCTTGGTTTTGGCTTGTTTTCCTATTCCAAATTGATCCATTTCATGATGTTTATTGATGAGTATATAATGCCTATGGAATTGCTTACAATGTGTGTGTTTGCTGATATTTGGGGCAATATCAATATTGCACCAAAACCTTGCCAAAATGTCACTTCATTGTTGCACATAATGTGTTTGATAAAATGCATAGCTCAAAAATCCATAGGCCAACCATTTGAATGCCATCGCCAGCGACAATGGCATGCCAATTGTGTCAACTTTTTGGCTGTAAATGACCAACTTATGTTTGATCCTATTGTTAGTTGCTGGACCTTTGGTCATTGTATAACCGATTGTTATTGATATCTTATTGATTCTATTGCTCATTGAATTGATTGATAATGAGTTATTGATACTTGGTGATGCCATTATTATAAAATAATATCTATTGATGTGTTTATTGATTCTATTGATTTCGATGTGATTTAACAGAGATACCGCCCTGACAGGGTAGTGAGTACATACTGTCGACATTGTACACAATGTATATTATTATGCCGAAACTGGGAAAGGTTATGAGTCCTAGTCATAAGACCTAATTTATCTTATATTTATTGATATGAGATTGATTTGTGCTTGACACATTTCTATGCGTATGGCTCTATATATGTCATTATCTATCTTATCCATGTGATATATCTTCCTTGATATGAGTACTGACTTTACAGTCATATTCTATACTTGACTTTGTATCTATAGATTTTGAGCAGATTGACTTATTTATCTCATCTACCTATTGTTTATTGATATTCCATTACCTATTTTATTAGTCGATGCATATTAGATTCACTGAGTATTATTTATACTCACCCTCTCACTGTTTCCCTCTCCAGGTACTGAGTAGGAGGCATATATTTCAGCTTTTTTGATTCTCTGTGGATTCTGCAGTTTTTATATCAGTGTAATTATTTAACACTGTATTATTTTGTATGTTCATATCCTAGCTACTCTATGGGTTATGTACGGTATAGTTAGTGTATGAACATGTATGTATGGGTATATTGGAGATTAATTAATGATATGACTTTGATAAATATAGAAAGTTACAGAATGAATGACAGAGTAACAAAATGAATAGTGCTTATGTGAGTGTATGATTATAGACTGATATGTAATTGATGGTAGATGATTCCGCTGCAATATTCTTATAGTGTGAGATTGTATAGATGTGATGATGGGTTCTATGGGTGTCGGTCACCTCTGGCATCTTTCGCACCTTAAGACCATCGTGATCCAGAAACGGATCATGACAGAGGTGGTATCAGAGCACTAAGTTACCGATATCAGAGCTACGGGTTTATAGATATCAGAGCTCTGGGTTATAGATATCAAAGCTCTGGGTTATAAATATCAGAGCATAGGTTAATAGGAATAGTAACTAAGTACAGTATGGGTAGAGTTAAGTGGACCATGGAGCATATGAATTCCTGTATCATCTTTTGTTGAATTCGTCAAGTATGTGTATAAGTATTATGCGTATCTGTAATATACTGAGTACGTGTTCTATTTTTTTGATAATTTATAGAGATGTCTGACGACAGAGGCAGGGATACCAGAGAGGCAAAGGTAGCCTCTAATGAGTCTCTGGTAAGAGAATTTTCTATTTCTGAGCGACCGTCCAGATCCTGATGGACTACATAGGAGACAGAGAGGAATGATGACCCCTTGAAGGATAAAGATGATGAGGGGAATGATGGATCTGCGTAGAGAACTAGCAGATTTGAGGCGGGAACGACAAAATGTACCGCCACCCCCAGTGCCAGCAGCAGTGCCACACCCTGTAGTGCCAGTAGCAGTACATGATGCTCCAGCTCCTGTACAACCAGTTGTGGTTCTTGGAGAGCCTATTGTACAGGGAGCCCGCCGAGTTATTGATAAGGACAGTGTTTCTATGTTTAGCTTTGTAAAGCTAAATCTGCCAGAGTTTAGAGGTGATAGAGGCGATGAGCCGAATGATTTTCTTGAGCAGGTTGAGAAGGTAGTAAGGAGACTACCTTGTTCTGATATCAGGGCAGTGGAGTTAGTGTGTTTATTGCTAAAGGGGAAAGCTTGGACATGGTTTTCTCGTAGGATGGAGCCTAGATTGTATGGTGATCATCCTCTTACTTGGGCTGAGTTTAGACAGGGACTAATTAATGAGTTCCTGACAGAAGGGGTAAAGACTAGGAATTTGATACAGTTTGAGCAGCTTGAGCAGGGTATCAGATCAGTTGAGGAATATGCTGAGGAGTTTATCAGATTGAGTAGGTATGCTACACAGATTGCTCTTACTGAGGCAGATTTGGTTACCAGGTTTAGGAGGGGTTTGAATGCTTCATTGCATAATGCCCTTCTGGCTACTGAGTTCACATCTTTGACTACCATCATTGATAAAGCTAATCAGATGGAAGAGAAATACAAGTCAGAGAGAGAGAAAAGGGATCATAAGAGGAAGGGAGGATCTAGATCACAGGGTAGGAGGGGGGGAGAGCAGCTCCCATCCTAGATAGATTGAGCCAGTACCTAAGTTTGATCAGAGACCTCCGTCTGGCAGTCAAAGGAGGAGGAGGACACAAAGTAGAGGGCCTCCAGTGCAGTTTGCACCTTCTTATTCTCAGGGTTCCTCTAGACCTACTACACAAATGCTCATTATGCCTACTTGTAGTTTTTGTGGTAGAAGGTACGGAGGGGAGTGTGGACGACAGTCAGGTGCTTGCCTAAAATGTGGACAACATGGTCATTTTATTAGCAGCTGTCCCTTGTGGGGTGATCAATAGCTATCTATTACAGTTTCTTAGCCTACTATTCAGATGAGTCAGAATATTGCCAGAAAGGCTCCTGGTAGGGGCAGAGGCAGAAGACAGGCATCTAGCAGCAGTCAGGCCTAAGCAGGCAGAGGCCAGGGGCGAGTTTTTGCTATGAACACTCAGGAGGCACAGGGATCTGGTAATGTGGTCACAAGTACTATTTTGATACAGAATGAGATTGCTGATGCTTTGTTTGACTCAGGTGCTACACATTCATTTGTTTCACCTCAGTTTACACCTAAGTTAAATAAAGATAGACAATTGTTAAGTGTGCCTCTAGTGATAGCCACACCTATGAGAGAGAGTATATAAGTGAATTATTATTACCCTGTTTGTGTGATTGAAATAGATGATAACATTCAGCGTGCTGATTTGACTGAACTGCCTGTGTTAGAGCTTGATGTGATCCTTGGTATGGATTGGGTAATGACACATCGAGCAGTTATTGATTGTTATAGAAAGATGGTTAAATTCCAACCTGAAAAGCAGTATAAATTTGAATTCCTGGGTGATCTATGGGAGTTTGGAATTAGTTTTGTTTCTGCTATCTAGGCTAGAAGGATGATAGGGAAAGGTTGTTCAACATACCTGGCCCATGTGATTGATGTGAAGAAGATTTCTATAGATATTGATCAGATACCAGTAGTTTAGGAATTCTTTGATGTTTTCCCTGAAGAATTGCCAAGATTACCCCTAGATAGGGAGATAGAGTTTGAGATTGAGGTGTATTTAGGCACCAATCCGATATCCATTCCTCCGTACAGAATGGCACCAGCAGAGTTGAAAGAATTAAAGGTGCAATTGCAGGAGTTATTGGATAGAGGATTTATTAGACCGAGCAGTTATCTGTGGGGTGCTCCAGTTTTGTTTGTGAAAAAGAAGGATGACTCTTTGAGGATGTGCATTGATTATAGGCAACTGAACAAGATGACAGTGAAGAAGAAATATCCGTTACCATGGATTGATGATCTGTTTGATCAATTGCAGGATGCCAGTCATTTCTCTAAGATTGATTTGAGATCTGGGTATCACTAATTGAGAATTAAGAATGGTGATGTACCTAAGATTGCCTTCAGAACCCGATATGGACATTATGAGTTTCTAGTGTTGCCATTCGGGTTAACTAATACACCTACTGCATTTATAAATTTGATGAGCAGGGTGTTTAGGCCATTCTTAGATAAGTTTGCCATAGTATTCATTGATGACATTCTTATCTATTCCAGGAGTGAGGAGGAGTATACAGAACATCTGAGCATTGTATTGCAGACACTTCAAGAGCATCAGTTGTATGCTAAGTTGTCTAAATGCCAGTTATGGCTAACAGAAGTGTGTTTCCTTGGTCACATGATTTGTAAGGATGGTATTATGGTAGATCCTCAGAAGGTTGAAGTAGTTGAAAATTGGCCTTAGCCTTCTAGTGTTTCAGAGATTTGTAGTTTCCTTGGTATGGTAGGATACTATAAGAGATTTGTGAAGAATTTCTCTAGAATTGCTGCTTCTTTGACTAAGCTGACTCTGAAATAGGAGAGATATCTGTGGATTGATGAATGTGAGAGTAGTTTTCAGACTTTAAAAACATGCCTCATGAGTGCTCCAGTGTTAGTATTGCCATCAGAGGATGAGAAGTTTACATTGTATTGTGATGCTTCTTGAATTGGATTAGGATGTGTTTTGATGCAGCTTCGGAGAGTGATTGCTTATGCTTCTTGACAGTTAAAGAAGCATGAGGGAAACTATCCGACTCATGATTTAAAGATGGCAGTTGTAGTATTTGCCCTAAAGATCTTGAGGCATTATTTGTATGGATCTAAATGCGAGATATATACTGATTATAAGAATTTGCAGTATATACTTCAGAAGAAGGATCTGAACCTCCGACAGTGAAGATGGGTTGAATTACTAAAGGATTATGATTGTGAGATCCTTTACCACCTGGGAAAAGCTAATGTAGTAGCAGATGCATTGAGCCGAAAATCTATGGGCAGCCTAGCTCACATCTCATTTGTCAGGAGACATTTGATTTGTGAGATGCAGGAGTTAGCTGTTATGGGCGTAGAGTTGGATTTGGAATCTCTGGATCTAAAACAGGCTCTGATAGCCCAAGTTCGGGTTAAGCCACTATTGATTGATGAAATTAAGGTGGCACAAGATAGGGATCCATATCTACTAAAACTTAAGGGTGATGCTCAGAATGGTAAGACAACAGAGTTCACTGTAGAGAATGATGTATTGAAATGTGGGAAGCGGATATATGTACCTGATATTGATGGTCTATGAGATCAGATTATGAGAGAGGCTTACTATTCATCATATAGTGTACATCTTGGAATTACCAAGATGTACCATGATTTGAGAGATGTGTATTGGTGGTCTGGTATGAAGAGAGATATAGCTCGGTTTGTTTCTATATGCTTAGCTTGTCAGCAGATTAAGTTTGAGCATCAGAAGCTGTCTAGCTTACTTCAGGAGATTGAGTTGCCAAAATGGAAATGGGTGCAGATTACTATAGATTTTGTAGTCGGTTTATCGAGGACTACACGGGGTTATGACTCCATATGGATTATTGTAGATCGATTAACAAAGTCTACTCATTTCTTAGAAGTGAAAACTACTTACTCTGAAGCTCAGTATGCACAGTTGTATGTTGACAAGATTGTACGGCTTCATAGAGTGCTAGTGATGATCATATCAGATTGGGTACGCAGTTTACCTCTCAATTTTGGTAGAAGTTCCAGAAAGCTAAGGTTCAGTATAACTTTCCATCCACAAACCGATGGACAATCAAAGAGGACTATCCAGACTTTGGAGGATATGTTGAGATTATATGTTATGGATTTTAAAGGTAACTAGGATCAGTATTTGCCACTGATTGGATTCTCCTACAATAACAACTACCATTCTTCTATTAGAATGGTTCCATATGAAGCACTGTATGGTAGGAAATGCAAAACCCAGTGTGTTGGGTGGAACCAAGAGAGAAACAAATATAGGGACCATAATTGATAAAGGAGACAATGGAAAATATGCCTATTGTTAGAGATTGGATGAACACCGCTTTCAGCAGACAGAAGAGTTATGCTGATCCGAAGCGGAAGGATGTTCATTTTGCAGTTGGTGACTATGTCTTTCTTAAAATCTCACCAATGAGAAGTGTCATGAGATTTGGAAAGAAAGTGAAGTTATCATGTAGATTTGTAGGCCCATTTGGGATACTTAATAAGATTGACAATGTGGCTTACAGATTGTCTCTTCCACCAAATTTGAGCCATGTTCATCCAATGTTTCATATTTCTATGCTGAGGAAATATGTATATGATCCATCGCATGTATTGGAGATACAAGATATTGGGGTTAACGAAGACTTGTCATTTGAGGAGCTACCTGTGGAAATTGTGGATAGACAAGTCAGGTAGCTGAGAAATAAAGAAATCCCAATGGTTAAAGTTCTTTAGAAGAATCAGTTGATGGAAGAGTGCACATGGGAAAACGAGCAGAACATGAAGGACAAGTGTCTATTCCTGTTCCATCATTGATGTGTATATGTGTAACACCTCAGCTTAAACCTGATCTGAACCTTATATGGGAATTTAGGGAGAAATTTTTTCTTTCTTTTGAACTTGTTAATATTATGTATTTATGCATGAAATTGATAGTTATGCATGTTATATAAATTTATTTTATGCATATAAGTGGTTTAAAGGCTGTTAGGATAAAATCGAGTAATTTTGAGTTTTTGGTGAACTGGGAGCAAATTGGTCATTTCACACTCCCTTCGAATTTTTATAGAATTAACACTATATTTGAAGGTAAAAAAGAATTTAAGGACATGAAAATGATGTTATTAAGTTTATTTGAATAATTATTGGAGAATTAAATCCGGGTGAAAATAATTTCCGACAAGCTGCTCGATTGAGGTGCTCATTTGAACTAAGGCTATTTTAGTCTTTTTCTTTGGAATATGGACTTATATGGTGTATGCAACCTTATGGTATCATTTTAGGCTTGATTAAATCTAGCCATTGGATGAAAAGATGAAGAAATGGATGGCTTGGTTTCACCATTTCTACGATAAACCTAAAGCATAGGATTATTCCTTTGATATTTAACTTGATTTTTCCCACCCCTTCATTGTTCATCATCTTCCTTAGCAAAAAGTTGCAGCAACTTTCTCTTTCCTCATTCCACCATTTCGGCCAACCTTAACCAACACCATTTCTTATTGTTTTCTTTTAATTTTTTATGGAAACATGTTAATTCCATCATCCTAAACACAAATATAACCATAGAATCAAAGGAAAAACTAGAAAAAGTGACAAATTAATTCATTGAAGATTTTGAAGAACTTTTGGTAAGTTGTTGATTTTGTAATTCTTTTGATTCAAATATGTTTGTAAGATGTTCCTTGATGTTTATTAGTGATCAAAATATATTTTGAATGGTTAGAATTCAAAAGTTGGATTGAAACCCTAATAGGAAGAACATTGAATTAAAGTGTTGTTTTGATGAATTATTTTGTTCAAATGTTGTTTATTTGATGTGTGTAGCATGAATTGATGGTGAAATGATTGAAACAAATTGATTTGGAAGGAAAACTACCTTGGCCGAAACTTGAGGTGCTTAGG
>CANXYC011664653.1:0-20892 GCA_948193065.1 Aleurites moluccanus
TTAGGTCACACGCATAGAAGTGATTCAAACAATAAGTGAAAGAGTTAATTAAATTATGATTAAATGAGATTTAATTCATATATTTAATTATGGAGTTTTTGCAATAATTTAATATGATTAAATTAATTATTTAATTTAATTATTCACATGTGATGTATTTAATTAAATTAAGATCATTAGATTATATTAATATTAGGATCAATAAGTCCAAGGTCAAATGAGTATTTTTGACATTTCATTAATGTCATTATTATCATTAGGCTTAATGTTTTAATCTAAACCGTTAGATTAAAATCTAATTGATCCAAGGACTAAGGAAATATGATGTGATCATAATTCATTAATCCTAGGAATAAAATACAACAGAGAGGCCGAATTTCAAAATCTATTCTTCCACTAAAAGAATTCAGCCTCTCTCTGTTGCTTCTTCTCCATTCGGCCAAAACCTCTTGTCTTGCACATAAGAGTTTTTGGCTCCTATTTTCAAAAAACTTATCGTTTGATATTCGCGTGGATTACTGGTGGTGTTTTCTTGCTCTTATAGGAAAGATACTTGACTTGTGTAAATTCACAACCTAATTAGAAGCTCGCTCATAATTCTCTAAAATATTTTTCATTACTTGAACCTCACTTCTAATAGCTTTAAAGAAAAAGAAACTGTCATTAGCAAACAACAAATGAGAACCGATAGAGCCCGCCTACTAACCTAATAACCATGAATCAAACCTTTCCTTTTTGCTCCTTCCAATACTGCTAATAAGCCTTTAGCACAAAATAAAAAGATAGGAGATAAAGGATCTCCCTGGAATAGACCCCTTAATGGAACAATTGGGCCTAAAAAATTACCATTAAAATTAATATGGAATTTCAAAGAAAAGACAAAAGCCATAATAAGTTTTACCCAACTCCTAGCAAAACCCTACTTTAATAAAATTCACTTCTAAAAACCCCATTCAACCCTGTCATATGCTTTATTGAGATCTACTTTCAAGATAACATCCTCTTTATTCCCATACCTTTTATTTTTCATAAAATGTAATGATTCAAAAGCCACCAGCATATTGTCTGACATGGAAGCAGCAAAAGCAAATTGATCAGAAGAAATAATACCTGGCAACGACTTCTTTAATCTATTTGCCACAACCTTCGATATTAGCTTGTAAAGCATATTGCATAATGAAATAGGTTTTAAATCCTTCATGCTACATGGATTTTCACATTTTGGAATCAAGACAATCATAGTGTCATTTAGAGCTAGCGGTAATACCTTTGAAGCCATTCATTATGTACATTGTTTACAATACTAAGACCAACAAAATGCCAAAATTTTGATAAAAAGCTGAAGTCATACCATCTGAACCACGAAGCCTTATCTAGATTCATCTGATTAATTTCCAACTGAAACTCCTCAAAAGAGAAAGGAGCCATAAGCAGCTCATTATCAGAACCCGACACCTTACATGAGATAACCTCCAACACCTCCTCACTAAATAAATTACTGAAATACTACAACACCACCTTATGCATACTATCATCCTTCTCACACCACACACTAGTATCATCTTGAAGCTTACTGATAAAGTTCCTCTTCAGTCTACTGGTTGCTGAAGCATGAAAGTACTTAGTATTTCCATCAACCTCGTTTAGCTAAAACACCTTTAACAGTTGTTTCCAAAAACTTTCCCATTGAGCCAATACATCAGATAATGCAAGCCTTGCATCATTTAACGTAATGATCAAATATGGATTTTCACCCCGATGTAATACATCAATTCTATCATGGTAATTTCGAATAAGAAAACAAAATTTACCAGTAATATCCTTACCCCATTCAGACAACACTCGACCACAATTGGAAACACGATCCAAAACAGAACCATCCATAACCTGATACCAACCTTTGCAAACCACTTCCTCTAAATCATTCTCCATAAGCCAAACATTTTAAAACTTAAACTGACGAACCTCCTAATCCGAGCATGGAGCATGCAAATTATATAACCCAGTAGAAGGAAATAATGCACTTCACATAGAAGTAATCCTAGCTCTATCCAATTTCTCTTCCAAAACGTCAGCGTTCCATGACCTCATTCTCAAGTGAATCACACCCAACTATATAAATATCAAATAATAAACAATCTGCCACTACCTTATGAAAACAACTAATATACTAATTAGGATGAAGACAACCACCCCATTTTTCATCCTGACATAAGAGATCATTAAAATCCTCTATAATATGCAGGGTCAAAAAAATCCTGAAGCTCTAACTCTTCCTCATCATTCATAAGTGACAGATGCTACATCTGATTATCCATGACAGTATCAAACAAGAAACAACAAAAAAAGGTGAAAAGCTAGACACCCTTCCCATAAGAGCAAGAAAAATCTAACGTACCACAAAGGAAGGAAATGCAAAAAAAATTCACCTAATACATCATTTTTTATATGTTAAATCTTTGAATTTTTATTATTTTAAATTTATTTTTTTTATATTGAGAATTTTTAAAATAAAATTGATGAGAAATTTTTTATGACATATTATTATAAAATTTAAAAATTTTCACCAAAAATATTATTATGTCCATAAATTTTTATGATAGGAAAGAAAATTGAAAATAACTATAAATTTAGCAAGATAAAAGAAAAGCCAAGAGAGAAAGAGAAAGGGAATAATAAAAAATTAAATAGCAACAAAGAGAAAAGAAAATGAAAGAGAGATAAAGGAAATATAAGAGCAAATTAAGAGAGAAAACGAAAGGGAGAAAGAGAAACAACAAATTCTTGGTTTTCCCTGCAAGCAATAAATTATTGGGTGCCTAATCAATTTTGATGTAATATTGTGATAAGTAGTTATTTTAATTTAAAATTTTATTAATTGAAAAAGCTTTATTTTAATTTTTTATTAACTCCAATGAACCATTTGGAATTTTGCAATTTTAAATCATCTTCATATATATATATATAATTCAAAACTCTTTATTTATCTTTGAATTTGGGTTTACAACACTTATATGCAAATGATAAAATTTTACCAATATTTAATATATGCTCTTATCTCATACATTCTAAATATAACTCTCTTATCAAATTATCTCAATCATGCAAAATTGTGAACTAGTTTTCTTCTTACTGTTAATATCCCAAGTTAATTAAGCAATATCTCTTGAGGTTAATGAAACAGAAAAGTAGGGCCAAACGAGAAAGAAGGAACCCACAGAGCATGTGCTGAGGGAAAACAAAAACTTTTTTCTCATTGTTAGGGCAACTTTCATTGTCATTAGGGACCATCACCATCTTGGTTCTTTCTTCTTTGGTTCAATGCTTAGGGCATATCCCATAGACCATTCTTTCTTCTCAATATGACCTTAGGGCAGAGGCGGATTTAAATTTTGGAAAAGGGACGTGCCTCTTTCATTTTTAAAATTTTTTAATATAAAATTATTATTTATTCTTTAAAATTTATAAAATTAATAAAATAATTCTTTTATTTTAAAAAAATTAATTTTTAATTTCTAATAAAATATTATTTAATTTTTTTCGCCCTTTAATTTTTAAAATTTTTAAGGATAAATTATTATTTAATTCCTAAAATTTACTAAAATTAATAAAATAATCCTTTTATTTTGAAAAATTAATTCTTTAATCCCTAATAAAATATTATTTAATCCGATTTTATTTCATTTTTTCTTTTTTCTTTTCTTTTCTTCATTTTTCTTCCAATTTTACTTAATTATCTTTCTTTTTTTTCATTTCCTTTTTCAATTTCCTTATTTTTCAATGATATTATAATGATTTTTTAACTATTTCTAATTGAAAAATATATATTTTTTAGTATATTTTATTATTTTTATATTTTTGAATAAATTTATTTTATTATCATAATATCTCTTTTTAAAATTTATAAAATTTTTTTCTAAATATAAGAAGTATTTCTCTTAAAAATCTTGTGTCCACCTCTACCTTAAGATTTTATATAAAAAAATCCAAATAAAAATAAAAGGAAAGCCATAAAGTCTTATAACATCAGCACATGATGATCACTGAAACAATATATTCGAAGATGGACAAATGCATGTGAAATGTGAAATAAGGCTCTAGATTGAACCTTGTAGAAAGGGATAATTAATATAGTAGATATAAATAAAATTTATTCCATATTATTTTAAATTATTTTATTTTTGGTAATCCACTTGTTCATTTTCAATAATTAAATATGTAAAAAGCCCATCGATCTCTCTTTTATGTTGGATGTTGCATTAGAGCTGTGCACGATTTGAATAAAATCTGAAATCTAAAATTATTTTGAAATGAATTGAAATTTTGAGGATTTTATTTTTAAATTTTTGGTTTTGAATTCAAATGAGAAAATATTCATATCGAATTATAGTACAATTTGAAAATTTAGGTATTTATAGATTATGTTCCAATTCAAATCTATTTTGATTCTGTTCGAAAATCCGAGTATTTCAATTCAGTTTGATTTGGATATTCGGATATTCAGATATTTGAATATAATTTTATAATATATATATATAATATTATAAATTTATAATTATATAAATATAAATATATGTATAAGTAATAATATATATATCAAACATTATAAATTTATAATTATATAAATATAAAAATATGTATATATTATAAATTTATAATTATATAAATATATATAAATTATTTAATCGGTTCTGATATTAAGAGATTCGGATACAATTCGGTTCGATTTAATTTTTAGTACGAAGATTAAAATATCTTTACTCTCATTCCATTATATTAATTTGATTTCAATTTGATTCGATTATTTTTTTTAATCTCAAATATTTTCTTTTCCAGTATTTTTTCATTTAAAAATTTAAATCAATTTAGAATCATCCGTATCATGCTCAGCGGTATGCTGCATTATAGGTGGTAATGAATATAATAGAAATATTAAACTGAAGCAGGTTATATTCCTCATTGCTTATGCCACATAATAAACAAAGAATGTAAATAATGCACCTTTTATTATTTTTCTTTTTATTTTGGTAAACTTTAATAAATTATTGCTTTACAAAAATTTGAGCATTTCTGATTTTGATTGGGGCCTACTAATCTTTTTCAGATATTGTGGTAGTAAATTATTTTTCAACACCTATATAAAATATATCATTCTAAATGATAGGGAAAGTAGTTTAAAATGGTTCAGTCTTAAAATATTCATGTTAAATTTATTTATTTTTTACTTGATTTATAAAGATTAAAATGAATTAAAATTATATTATATATTCGACGAAAGAAAAATAATTTTCCTAATAATTTTTATTAAATAAGTGAAAACTCGCATCATGATAATAAATGAAGAAATTCCAGTCATATATATTATCGAATCAGTTTATATCATTTAAAATTAAATATTTTCTTTCAACATTTTCGACAATACATTTTAAAAAATATATATATATTTTTTTTATCTAAATGGTCAAAAGTATTATCTAATCAATTACACATCAATCAATATGAGATTCCTCTTACTATTTTAAGGACACTCTTATGTTTGTTTATATATTTAAAAACTCTCTCTTAAGTGTTAGTATTAAGAATTAAACTCTAATTGATAAAAAGATAAATAATTTTTTTTATCAATCAATTAAAATAGTATTGTTCTATACAATAGGAGTAATTTTTTCCTTTAATAATTATCATTGAATAAGTAAAAAGTTGCATTAATTTGATAAATGAAGAGTTTATAAAAATAAATAAATAAATAATTGTCACCATAATGTTCAACAAGAGAAAGCAGGCAGGTAAAAGAAGGCAGGGGCGGTGGGAGATTAAGACAGAGTCAAACTATGACTGAGAGAGATTTTCCATGATCTCCGGTGATTAATGTGCAAATTATTCTTAATTAATTATTAAAATTAGCAACTTGATTTAGATAATATCATCTAAACAACAACAATAATAATACCCTACTTGTGCTTAATCAACTTAATTATACATCTAACATCTAAACAACAACAACAACAACAATAATAATAATAATAATAATTATTATTATTAACTGTTGAAGAGATATGGTCCAGAGATTTCAGTTCTACATTTTATTTTAATTTTTTATATTTATTCAAAATTTGATTATCTGCATGTTACTCAAATTATTTTAAATTTATTTAATTTTCAGATATTTAATTAATAATAAATGTAAATTTTTTTTATTAAATTGATAATTTTATAAAAAAACTTAAAAATTATATATTGAAATTAATATAAAATTTATATAAATATAATTTTAGGCAATTATCTTACATGATTATTTAAGCTGTTGTCATTCAATATAATAAATAATAAAGGGGCAAACATCATTAATAAATTAATTAAATAGTTTAATAACTAAAATATTTATTTAAAAGTCCGGTTGTAAAAAAAAAAAAAACTTTAGTAGTAAAGTTAATAAAAAATTAGTAATATCTTATACTTTAAATTTTAAGAATAAAATTTTTTATAAAAGAACTTTAAGAATAATTTAAAAACTAATTTATAATAAGGTCATATCAATGAATTTTAAATATTTATTTTATAATTTTATATGAAGGAACATTTTTATATTTTTATAAGTCATATATAATTAAAATTTATAGAGAGCAATATAACATATATATATATTTTTATCATTCCTTTAGTTAAAAGTGGAAGAAAAATAGAATCATATTTATCTCTTTTCTATACTTACTATAAAGTTAAAAGTTGATGAACAGTGAATATAATATTTCAAAAGGAGAAGAACTCTTATGTTGGGATTTTTCTTTCTCTCACATCTTCTTTGATTAATTTTTTATTTTATTTGTATGATGAATGAAAAAATGTGTTCTATATGACTATAGAACACCAACAATTATATTCCAAGAGAAAAATTATAATTTTTATGTTTGTAGTTTTTAAATTTTGTTTATTTTAATATATGGATTTTTTTTATTTAATGTGTTTTTAGTTGTTTATTAGTCATCAAAATACTGAATTAATTTGCAAGACATGAGTTCAAGTGATTGTTGGATGCTAAAATTGAAAAAAATTATATTTTTAGTATATGAACTTTTTTAAATATGTTATTTTGATGACTGAATAATTTTTTTATCCGATAAGTTCTTAATTTATAAAAATAATTTTATATTTTCATATAATTTTTCTTTTGTTATTTACCAGGGAGTTTTGATTTGCAATTTTCTAATATCTAAGAGTAGGGGAAAGAATAAAAGGAAATTTTTTTAGGTTGTAGAATATCAAAATAAGATTTTAAATGGACTTGAAAAGTTGTCAACAGAGAGAGATAGAAATTATAAATTAATATTTTAATTATTAATAAATGATTAAAAATATTTATATGAGATTATTTTTAAAATTTGAGAAATTTATCGAAATAATAAAATAATCTACACATCAAAATAATATATTTTAAAAAGTTTAAATATAATTTATATAATTTTTTAGTTTTTAGATTAAATATGATGAATGATGTGATAACTACTTGGACTCATGTATTACATAATGAATATATCGATGATTGATAAATAATTAAAAATATTTAAATAAAAATATTTTTTTAAAATTTAAAACTTATTAAATAAAAAAATTATTTAAATATTATAATAATATATTTTAAAAATATACAAAAGCATGATATAATTTTCCTATTGCTAATCATGTTTGAAGTTTGTATATAGAAGAGCTTGATGTAGGCATGTAGCCGAGAGCTAGAGGAGTGGAACGTTAGGCCATTTGGTTGTAAAAGTTGAAAAGAGGTTGTCCTTTATATTCTTTTATGGAAAAATATTACGATATGTTTGGATAGTAAAATTGAAATTAGAATGAATAATTTAATTTTTAAAATTATAATTATGTTAAAATTATAATTATAATTTTTATATTACATAAAAAATTCGAATTGAAATTGAAGTTTTATAAAATTTAGTGTTGGTTGATGGTGGGATGTCATTTGGAACTGGAAACCACGATCAGTGCTAGGTAATGGTGACGGTAGAGAGTGGCGTTGGTGGTGATTGTGAAATTATAATTCTAAAAAGTTGAGTTAATAATTGTGAAATTGATTTTTTTAATTATATGAAATTAATTTTTTAATTATATTATAATTTTATGAAATTATAGATAAAATTTTAATTTTAATTTTAAATGTGTTCTCAAATAATGAAATTGAAATCAAAGGGATTCAATTTTAATGTGAATTTTAATTTGAGTCTGTCAAAACAAATCCTTATGAAAATTATGAGAATATGCACTTTTGAAGAGTGTAGTTAACTATAAGGTTAGCTTGATTAAAAAAATAAGCTTATTCTTATTTTTATTAATTAAAATTTAATTTTTAAAATCAGATTATAAATAATTTTTTTATTTATGAATTTTTAGTCCTAATATAATTTAATCGGATAAAAAAAAACTTATTACCATCTCTAATCTTAATTCAAATACATTATTTTTTCAAGTCTTTTATAAAAAATAATCCTCAGCCTCAATTCCAGAGTTTTCGTAATTTTTAATGTTAAAGATTTCAAATTTAAAATAAACTATTCAATCAATCACTTAAATAATCTACACATAATCACCATATGAAAAAATCATTTAATATAATAAATAAAAAGGAATTAGTATTCCTTTATACAGGGACGAAAGTATTATATATTTCGGGTTAGGGCCTTTGGAATAAAAAAAAAAATCTTATTAATACATAAAAAAAATTATATTTAATTTATTTAATTTTCGATCTACTTAAAATTAATTTAAAATATCATTAGTCTATATATATATATTTTTATTTAATTTATTGAAACTTAATATTTTAGATAAATTTAATTTTTTACCTACTCAACATTAATTTTTTAATTTCTTCATTGTCTTTATAAAAATAAGATGACACGTCCTAGGAAAATAAATTCAACAAGCTTCATCTTATAACTTACAGTATTAATCATCAACAACAATAAGAGAAGGTGTTGACATAATTAAGCAGTTTCTTTAAGGATAAGCAAGGCAATCATATAAAAAGGGAGTCTTAAAGAAAATTATCAACAAATAAGCTTTCTCTCTTCCAATAAATTTTAATTCATTTCTTTATGGAATTAATTAATTTGTCACAATTTCTTTTGGTGTTGCATGTCAAGAATTTTAATTCTATAAGTTCTTTAGAAGAGTCCAAATAGAATTTGATTGATTAAAATGGGTGATAGTGAAATTGATAATGACATGTTATTATTAAGCCCAAAGAAAATGTGATTTATTAATATTAGTGATTAGGGGGTGTTTAGTAGAGTGATTACTAAATATGTGATTGGTGTAAAAGTGCGATTGCTAAATCGTCAATCGCTAAAAACAGCTTATAACTGCTTATGAGATTTGCCGATTGAAATTTTTTTTTGTTATAATCGGAGTTTTTAATTGGCCAATCAAACAACACAAATTTTTTTAATTGGCGACGGGTATATTGACAATCGATAATTAGAGGTATTTAATTGGCCAACCAAACAACCCTAAATTATTATGAGGATAACCACTAAGAGAAGAGAGTCAAATTGAAATCATTTGGATATTTGTTAAGAAAATTTTGGAAATATAGTCCACAAGATTGTTTAAACAATTGGGCATTTGGAAGACTAATTAGAAAAGTCCTGCCTAATGCCTACCATTCATTGTACCTGTAACCATTTGTTTTTTTTAAAGGACCTCATTTGTAGATATTATCAGACTAATTTATATATATTGTCATCAATATTATTAAAGATATATTTTCATATTCCATTATATATTTAAAAATTATTTTTTAAAATTTTAATTTTGAAAATTAAACCTAATAAAAAAAATTATTTTATCAATTAAGTCCATATTTAACGTTAATTAGAGATTATATTTGATTAAGTGGTCTTTGAAACTACTTCAATACTATGAACTAAAATTTATTAATACTTAAATTTGTTTGTTTCTTTAATATGAAAAAGAATTTTTATATGGTTTTTAACGATCGGACTTATCAAATGATTTGATGTTAATTTTGAATAAAATGTATTTTCAGCCAATATATCAATTACAGCGGCTGGACTAAATATTATTGCATTAATAATTTAGTTAATGAATTTTATGGATGAAATTAATTTTATATTTATTTTCATTATAATTTTTTTATTTACTTTTCTCTGGACATATATTTTTTTCTTCATGAAAAATTTATTTTTTATAAAAAAAAAATGTATTAGTACTTTTTCAATTATTTGAATATATAATTGAAATAATAGAACAAGTGCATAAAGGTATTGCATACCTTCTTCCTTTGATATTTAAGAAACGCAACAATATTTTTTTTTTAGTACCATAAAACTTTGGTTATAATCATTTTAGTTTTTCCTTTATTGGTACTCGCACTAACTCTTTTATTTCTTGATAAGACAATAATGCACTTGTTCACTTCTATTTTATATGTTCTCTTTTTATGCCTTTTGAACTGTATTTTTTCTGTAGTCATTGTGTCAATTTTATCTAGACGACCATGTGGTAAACCCCAAAACTGAAACAAGCAGAACTTGGAAATTAGGTGAAAACTTCTGATCTACTTAGCCTTGCAATCGAGTTCGGATCCAACTTGAACCTGAATTTTGCCAACCCGAACTTGAAGGTTTGCTCTGATCAAGTTCCAACTGGGTTTGACAAAAAAATAAAAATTCAGCTACTCCTAGATTATAAAGCAAGCACTTCACCATTCAGCTGACCCCAATCCAACTTAAGCTCTCAAGACAACTCCATTTCTTTTCTTTCACTGTTAAGAACAAGACAATTTCAAAAACAAGCTAATATTCTAGATGTACGAACAAAAACTGATCAATTTTGCACAGCAACTATATTTTCCATTAGTTATAATGACATGGTAACTGGTAAATTTACCAAGGCATAGCGATCCTCCTATTCAACTACTTCAACCATAGATGCAAAATATGTTTGAAATATTGTTTTACATTTCAAGTTGGATGGCATATAGAACAACATTGCACTTAACAGAGGTGAGTGTATGACCTGCAAATGGGGAAATGCACAAATATTGACAGAAGACACCATGGACCCTACATACACTTCCACCCTCCATATATTACAAGAAAAACCCAAAAAAAAAAATGTATTACACATTAAAATTGCCTGTTTGCCAGTAAGGATGACGATTCTGCTTATATTGACACAAGCAAAATTTCTGGTGGGAAACAAACTAAGATGCTGATATACCATCCCTCTTCAGCAATTCCTGGAAAAAGCAGACACGAAAAAAGTTTTAGTTCATAGCCATCACAGCAAATTTCTTCAATTTTTTCTTATCTTCAGTTTTAAACCATGTTGTACCAGTTTGGTAGCAGTAATTGACAAATGCTGCCTTTCTCTTTTCTCATGCCGGCACTCTCCACACCAGTTAGAAAAATCCTTCTGATATTTTTTCAGCTCTCGGAAAACTGAACTGAACTTGGGGAAATTATTGTAGTCAATACCATTATTGATAACTATAAGAAAGTTAGAAACATATTAGCAAACTCCCCCGTATACATTTGCCTAAAGAATCAATCCTGCAGTAAAAAAAAAATAATAATGCAAATTATGTTGTGCATATAAATATGTTCTTCCTTTACATTTCTACTCATCTAAAACACAACAATTTGTCAATCGCCGAACTCCCAATCTGTAGACTGTCAACTTCTATAGTATCTTCAAACTATCAGATTAATGGAACTTGAGAATCATCAAGTATTATAAATAACTTCAAGTCTGTTCAGCAACTGCATTAGGATAAGAAAAAAAAAAAAGGTTGCCAGACTTAAACCCCAGAAATTCTTGTGATCTAGTTCTTCTAAATACTAAAGTAGAATCAAACTAATTTGATTTCCATGCTAACACTAAAGCCCAATAAGTTGAACTGAAGTGCATTTCTTTTCAGAAAGGGAGAGTACTCAAATCTCATGAACAGAGGAGCAGAGAGAAAGATATCTTCTGCACCACAAAATTAAGTTGGACCGACGCCCAGAAGTTGTAGCTCTAGCACAATGCCGATGGAGACCTCGATGAAGAATAGCACACCCTGGAACATGTACATAATCTAAAATTTCCTGTAGATATTTGATCAATGATACTGAATTGATAAGTATATATTTTGTTACTTCAAATGACAAATTGACAGTTTTCCAATCATCAAGTATGAAAGATTGACAGTTATCCAATCATCTAGGTCTTTTGATCACAAAGAGCTGCCAAAAAGAAATACATTATAGTTCACCCAGTAATTCCATAATATTTGCGTTTAGAAATCTTAGCCTTTTTGACAGGCAACCATATTTATATCTTTGTCTTGTGTTCGAATAAAAAAAAATACATCATTGATCATCTTAGATGTCCTTTTCTAGTTCAGCACATTTAAGAAAATAATTTAAAGACTAACTAAAAAAGTTTGAAAATTATTCAATTTATGACCATGCCAGCGTGAACAAACTAAATACCATCATGGCCTCAAGTTAAGCTGCAGCACTCTGAGAATTTATCTTCAAAATTAGCATACCTCTTGTTGGGTTTCGGTATTCACATGTTTATCACATCGTACACCACGAAAGAACAATTCTCCGCCATAAAATTGCTTACCCAAGCAAAAATTCAAGGTGACTTCTGAGTCATCCACATGGAAACCTATAAAGAAACGTCCAGTGATATATCATAAAAGCTTATGAAGATAAAGATTTAAAAGCTCGGGTCGGGTATAAGGTGGACAAACATAAAAGGAAAAATTGCACTTTGCATTGATAATGAAAAGAGAAACAACAAAATATATCATTTATAATTCTGTATCTAGAAAATGAAATTGTCATTAGTAAATAAATAATAGCACCATCCATTGAAAAAAAAAAAAAAAAAAAAACACAGGCCTATGTTGTTTTTGATGTAAAACTTAGAAAATTCCTAAAAAGAAAACTTATTTCGTGCAATGCTTTCACAATAGAAGATTAAAGGCAACTTAAAGAGAGAGAGTTCAGCAACTTCTTCAGTTACCATTTACTGGTAGATGACAAATGTTTGACCATATGTGATAATCTTAAGGACATTATAATTTGCAAATTAAAGGTAATAGAAAAGAAGATCCAAGCCAGCACCTACCAAGGTCAACATCCCTATCCACTCCGTATTCAACAACAAAGCCATGATGTGATTCTAGAGTTAATCCGCCAACCTCAGGAAAGAAAACTACAAGGAAAATCAACCTTAAACAACGAACTTTTTAAAAAGAAATCACGAAATGCTTTTTAAAAATAAATTATGAAATTCTTTTTTGTGCTTTCTAATTATTAACTGAATAGATATATATTACCTCTGGACATTGGGTTTATATGTTCATCCATAAATGTGTCAAGCATGATTTCTAGGCCAAAGTCATCAAGAACAGCACCATATTTGTTCATTGTGTTTGGCCGCATTATCCTGAATTTTGTCTCATGAACCCATCTTTCAAAGTTTTCTACCTAAGCAATTAGAACCTGATAAGAAAGTGTGCAAACTAAAATACAAGAAAAATGGGACTATTGACAGAACAAATGGCAAGAAGAATGAAATGATACTTCAGATATCAACATTTCAAGAAATTTTGTTGAAGCATTTCAAACACATAAACTCCTGGTGTGGGTTCAACCAATATACTTCTAAAACTTTCTTCTGTATTTTCTTTGTGCTTTGAGAAATGAGGGAACAAAGAAGTTTGTAGCGTGCATCATATACAGCTCCTTATGTAGAGGCTGCAAAAAGGAGGAAAGAAAACAGTGTAAAGAAGCAGACAAATAACTAACACTCTCATGCTATAACCTTCAAGCTGAATATGGAAATCCCATTATTATATTGCAATTCAAGATAGCATCTCATATTAGCAGAATTTAATTCTTCATTTTTCAGCATTCTAGCCACAATATATATGTACATATAGTAGAAAAATTAATAACGTTGAGACTAATAAATTTTATTAATTAAAATAGATATTAATTAATTGATAAATTTATTAATTTAAAAAAAATAATTACAATTCAGCAAATAATATTTAATCAACTAAAAAATTATTGTGTTTTATCAATTTTGTAATCTATTCAATATGAGTTAAATGAATTAAAAAAAATAATAAATTAAATATGAATTAATTAAAATGAAAAAAATGTTATTAATTGAAAATGAATTAAACAAATTAAAAAAAAAAATGTGTAAATTGAATATGAATTAAATGAAGAAAAAATAATATGTGAGTATAATTGTTTAGATTTAAAATAGTTTTTTTTTTTTATATGAATCACTTTAAATGATCTCTTATATATTTTATAGTTGTAATGTTTTTCCATTTAAAAAGTGTTTAAAAATCAATCATGATAAATGAGATAGATAAAATATTATGTAAGTATAATAAAAAATATCTCACATACACTAAAAAAAAATTACAATAATAAATTTTTGACAGATTTCACTTGAATATTAGTTAAGATACAATAATCAAATACACTCAAGCAAAATTAGATATAAAAATACACTCAAAACATTAACAACACTTCATAAGTTTTTATTGCAATTCGAGAGTTTAACTCTAAAACTTCTAGATGTAATAAGAAAAATTAAAAATAAGATCCAACTAGATTTGAATTTCAAGAAAAAACAAGTAACAGTAGCCTTATATTTTAATAAAGTATGATAGTCTATTATATATACAATGTTGATAAATGATTAATGACAAATTATTAATTTATAATATAAATGGAACCATATAATTATGTATGGATTTTCAGAAAAATATTATCTTATTAATTTATCGAAATTATTAATTTAGTTTACTGACCCAAAGCAGGACCGGAGAAAATTATTATATAATAGAAATTATTAATTTATCGAATATTAATTTATAGAGATTTTACTATATTAAAAAAAAAAAGTGATGGTATCACTGGGAAGATAACCTATATGCCTTTCCAAACTTAAAAGTACAGAGATAAAAATATGCATAATTATATTAAGCAATAGGCAGAAAGCATTGGATGATCAAGAAAATTTTTCTGGCGGGAGCTATGTATAGAAACACAAAAACTTTGATGATATGATTAAAACATTTTAAAACCATTGTGCAATTTTCCCATCTTTTATACCATCAAACATCCCTCTCTACATATATATATGTAATCTAACAACCATTCGACCACTCATCTCCCGTATAACTTTGCAGTTGATCATTAATATTTATTAAAACATGTAAAATGCAAATATAAGGGTTTTGTAACAGGAATTTTAACATACAGGAATTTTAATATATATATACATACATACACTAGCATCCCAATCACCAAAATAATGGCTTGTATTTTAACCCAAATTAAATATAGTAAACAAGCAACTTATGCTATAAAGTGGAGTGTGGGGGCAATCTACAATTAAGTGGGGTAAAACTTGAAAAAATCAGGGACAGAAAAATTGAAAATGACTACTTATAGAAACAATTCCTGGGGTTTCCCCATAGTAAATCTGCCCTGACAGCAAGAAACCTATGCAGCTATAATAGCATTTGTAGACAACTTTTAGGCTTAGAGGTTTACAGCAAATATTCAGTTATGACAAAAATTAGAAAAATAGACTGATTTTTATATCTAAAATCATGGAAAACCCCAAATCCAGGAAGAAGTGACAAATTACAAAAACTAATTCTGAGCATGAGATCCACCTATCAAGGCTTTCACCATGGAATTTACCTGATAGTTTGATATAATCTTCTTCCTGTATTCTCTATGTTTTTTAACCTGCCAATTTGGATCAGTGAGAAACAGTTAACAACACTATTTATTAGAAAAGAAAGCAACACAAAAGGAATATGATAGATAACATAATAGGCACCTTGAAGGGGTGTGAAATTAAGGGCAACTTATTGATCTCCAAGCCAAATTAGGAATGCAGGGAAGGGCATATGGTCACAACTATTATTTGCATTTAATATTGAAAGATACACTTGAATTGGTACAGAAGAAGCTATAAAATTTCTCACACCAATAGATAATCAGAAATACAACCAAATATGATACACAGTACAGATATAAATTTCATACATTCTGGTAAGTCCATAAAAAAGCTCCAAACCACCCTAAAAATAAAATTCACCTTAGTGGTATATTATATCAATTATCATAATTCTTATGCAATAAGCTAGAGCTGACTAACATTCAAATTAGAAAAGAAATAACAATTCAAATCCTAAGTACTTTCAAGTGGTGAATTTCTTAGTTTTCATTAACACATAAAACTAATAATCCAACTCCAACACCATATAAACAAAAGAAAGCCACAACAGTGGAAAAAAGAAAAACAGAATTTCATAAAATTCCAACTCAAGCTATATATTTACTGAAATTAAATCAATCCCAAACATAAAAAAATTGTAAAAAACTGAGCTGCAAAGAGGTCTGCAAAATGCTGCCAAATGAATGTGCATACATGAAAGTCAGAATTTCACTCCAATCAGCTTATGTTAAGCTTCATTAGGTGAAGAATGTAAATAGAAAACATATAGAATAATTACTGCCAAGTCCCAATAGTATAATACGATGTTTTGTGCCATAAATCATGCATCAATACAATTGGAAAAAGAAATGGTTTCTTTAATATCTAAGATGGTAAGATTTTTGCTCGGTTAAATGGCAACATAAAGTTGTATCTGCTTGATCACGTTATATCTTCTTATAGAAGTTGTACAGTACACAAAAGCCTTCGAGTAACCTTTGGTCTTTGAACATTTTTTGATTAAAAAATAAAAAATAAATCATGCTGACAAAGTTGTTATGTAAGAGAGATGTTAAGATATATAAATAATTAAATAAATAAAGAATAATTGAAGGAAAAATAATGAGAAATTAGAAGTGAGAGTAGATTCCACATTGATTAAACATAAGATATCGAATGAGTTTATATATAATTGAGTTCTCTAATCTTAATAACTAGTTTTTGAGGTTGACATTTCTATAATTATATAAACTTCAACATTTATAACATGTTAAACTCAAGGCTCCAATATTTATAATATGATAAATTCAAAAAAAAAAAAATTATTCAATTACCAATTGAGAGGAGTGTTAATATATAAAATAAATGAATTCGAAGAATCGAATAAAGAAGAAATACTTGAAGGAAAGTGTTAAAATATAAAATAATTAAATGAATAATAGATCTCACAAAGTTCTCCAACCTCAATAGCTAGTTTAATATGGTAATTTATTTTAAAAAACAAATAAATTACCAAATTTACATAAATAAGAAAAATAATTAAAATTAACTTAAATAAGAAACAAATTAAAACTAATATAATATCTTAAATAGCAGCTAAAAATAATTTTCCTACCAAAATTAAATAAGAAAAATAAAATATAGCAAAAATACAAAATACAAATATGGAAAAGTACTAGAATTTGCTCTAGGGGTAGAGAAAATACAAATATTATTTTTTTTTTGTCCAATAACTTTGAATGTAAGTTTCAATTAATTTTTTTTTTTTTTATGAATTGAGAATCAGATGCGGTAGAAAGATTAATGAAGAATGGATTTTCATAATAATATTTTTCATTATTGTGAATTTGTGTGATCTATTGTAATTTCCCAATATTATTATAATTTTCAATAGATGATGAAACTATTGCAATAGATAATGATATTTTTTCATCAGGATAATCATTAAATACTGATTCATTACATTATGTCATACATTCCTCTATTTTGTTCATGATACGCTGCTCCATCTGAGCAGCTGTGTCACGATCATAAATCTCTTCTATAGATATCGTCTAACATCCTTTCCTTGGTGTCATAGTTTTTAAGGAACGAGCGCAAATTTTGATACTAACTAATGTAACAGAAGTCTTCTAAGAATATGTTGATTTTAGATGGATACCAGACTAATAAGCATCAAAATTTATTAATTCAAAAAAATATCGAAAATTGGAAGAAACAACTTTCACACAGAAATATTATTTTATTTCAATCAAAAATCGCATATATTCTAAGGTTTACATGACTATATATAGAAAAAAAAAATCAGAAAATTTTAGGAAAGAATAGAAAATTTTACATAAATAAAGTAAAAAATTAAAACTAACTTAAATTGGAAACAAATTAAAACTAATATAATATCTTAAATAACACCTAAAAATAAATTTCCTACTAAAATTAAATAAAGAAAATAAAAATATAAAAAATATAAAATACAAATATGAAAAAACACCAACTTTTATTGGTCCCATCGTATTACAAAACTGGCATTGGCACATTCAAGATACCCAATGAACCTAATTAAGACTATCACCTCTGTAAATTTAAAAATCAGGTCGTGTGTGTTTAATAAAAAGGTAAACACGGATTTGGGAGTTTATTTCAAACTAGAAAGAAATCATGTTTTGTAATCCTGTGGCATAGTTAGAAGGAGGAAGCTGCAAATGAAGATTGAGAAACTCACAATGTTGGGAAGGGTTAGTGGAAAAGGATAACTGATTGAAACATTTTTTTCTTCTGGTCCATAAACAACAGTTGCTTCCACTTTTCCCTCATTAAGCTTCTCTGACATAACTGGTAAATCATAACAGTTTAACATAGCTGAATCTAAACCAAACAGACCCATATAGTAATTAGCAAATACCAAATGCATGCATTCTCATGAAAATCTTCCATTAATATTACATCATACTATTGATAGGATAAAATATTTATGTTATAATATAAAATTGCAAAAAAATAAATTTTGATAGTCTGATTCTTTTAAAAAAATTTAATGTGATAAAAGAAAAATACATCATTTTCTATTGAAAATGTCAAACAATTAAAACACTGGAGTTCAATTACAATATTGGCAATGGGCATATTTGATTGAAACTCCCACAATTTTCCATCTCCAAAATAAACTAGAAAATCAAACAACAAAATTTTTTGCCCTCAATGATAGCAATCATCGAATGCCCAATTCTTTCATGGTCAAATCTGTTTCAAAGTCTCAAGTCTAATATGCTTTTTTTTTTTTTTAGTACCAAGTCATACGATAATATCGTGCTAAATCTATTTTTTTTATTATACCAAGATTAGGAGATTTATAAATACAGAAACATACTTATTTGATAGTCTCATATGTAATTTATTAATAAAAAATATATAAAAATTTGAGAAATTGTATATTGAAATGGTGATTCAGTTGGAATGATAAATTATTTAAATTATGACACATAGCGGTTTTGTTTTACAAAATGAAAAAAAAAAATCATTAATTTAATACACATTTGCAATTAATGGGTAGTTAAATCATTAATATGGTGTTCTCTAATATTGGAAGTTAAAACAAAAAATTAATAACCTGACTAAAAATTTATTAAATTTTAATACTTTCTATAATTATATCATAAATTTTTAATTTTGTCAATTTATAAAATTATAAATTAATTACTTTGTTACTAATTCTAATTTATAAAATTACAGGTTTAGTTATTATTTAATTTTAATTTTGCTATTATGAAAAAAATGATAGGTTTGGAAGTTATATTAAATGTTAAATTAATTGCAGGTTTAATTATTGTTTATTTTTAATTTTCCCATTATGAAAAAAAAATGAAACGTTTGGAAGTTAATATTAAATGTTACAAAATTAAAAATTTATGATATAATTATAGAAAGTATTAAAATTTAATAAATTTTTAATTAGGTTATTATTATTTTTTAACTTTCAATGTTAGAGACACCTTATTAAATGATTTAACTGTCCATCAATTATAAATGCATGTTAAATTAATGAGATTTATAATTTTTTTAATTTTATAAAATAAAATCATCATGTCTTATAATTAAAATAATTTATCATTTCAATTAAAAATTTTAATTGAAAACACAGTTTTATTATGTAATTTTTTAATATTTATCTAAATAATATTAAAGTCATTTTTAAAATCAGATAATTTTTAGTTGAAATTTTATTTAGAATAAAATTTAAAAAAATAAAAATAAAAACATGAAAAATTAAAAATGCATAAATAAGAAATTGAGTGTAATTTTAGAAATATTTTATTTATGTGTTATTTTCATGCAAATTAAATAGTTTTAGATTATAAAATTAGAATGAAATTCATTGGAAAAAAAACTTTATATAATTTTATATAATTAATTGTTAATAATTTTATAATGGTGAGCACTAAATTTTAGTTGCTGAGCAAAATTGACTGCAACCACTGAACAAGCACACCTTGACCAAATCACACAATTCCTTCTATCAAATGATGAGACAATGCCCTTCTGCCAAATGTAATCAACGTCCAAACAGAACCCACAAAAACCTGAGTTGAGGAGCTAAAAATACATTAATTTCTGCTTTATAAATATTTTAGAATTTAAAAATTATAATATTATAATATTTTTTATAATAAATCTAATGATTTATTTTTTTTATAAAATAAAAATTAAATGAATTTAAAAATATATATTAGAAGTATGTTAAATCTAGACCATTAGATTTTAACAATCTAAATTTAATACACTTATATTATTTTTTTAAATTTATTTAATTTTTATTTTATATAAAAAATATATCATTGAATTCATTATAAAAAAATATTATAATATTATAATTTTTAAGAAATTTTATAAAAAAATTTTAGCTTCTAAAAAAATTTATACAATGAAAGCAGATGTATTTTTGGCACGTTTACTCTCCTAAATTGAAAAAAAAAAAAAAAAAAAAAAAAAAAAAAAAAAAAGGGGAATTAAATAAATAAAAAAAAAAAAAAAAAAAATAAAAAAAGGCAAAAAAACGAAAAAAAATGGGGGTAAAAGGGTAAAAAAAAAAAAACAAACAAAGGGGGG
>CANXYC011664739.1:0-31042 GCA_948193065.1 Aleurites moluccanus
TTTTCTTGTTCTATATGTAGATGATATTTTACTTGCAACTAATGATAAAGGATTGCTATATGAGGTGAAACAATTTCTCTCTAAAAACTTTGATATGAAGGATATGGGTGATGCCTCTTATGTCATTGGCATCAAAATTCAGAGAGATAGATTTCGAGGTATTCTCAGTTTGTCTCAAGAAACCTATATCAATAAGGTTTTAGAGAGATTTCGATTGAAAGATTGTTCACCAAGTATAGCTCCCATTGTGAAAGGTGACAGGCTCAATTTGAACCAATGTCTAAAAAATGATTTTGAGCGGGAATAAATGAAAAATATTCCTTATGCTTCAGTTGTTGGAAGCTTAATGTATGCTCATGTCTGCACTAGACCTAACATTGCATTTGTAGTTGGGATGTTAGGAAGATATCAGAGTAATCCAGGCTTGGATCATTGGAAAGCTGCAAAGAAGGTCTTGAGATATCTTCAAGGCACAAAGGACTACATGCTTATGTATAAATGAATCGATAGTTTGGAGGTTATTGGCTACTCTGATTTAGACTTTGTCGGCTGCATTGACTCAAGAAAATCCACATCATGATATATTTTCATGCTAGCCAGTAGAGCTGTATCTTGGAGAAGCGCAAAGCATACTTTGACTGCTACTTCCACTATAGAGGCTGAGTTTGTATCTTGTTTCGAGGCAACTTCACATGGTGTATGGATGAAGAGTTTTACCTCTGAGCTTAGAGTTATGGATTCAATTTCTAGGCCATTGAGGTTATATTGTGATAATACAACTGTTGTTTTTATGGTTAAGAATAATAAAAGTGGTAGTCGAAGTAAGTACATCGACATCAAGTATCTAGCCATAAGGGAACATGCTAAGGATAAAACAATGCATATTGAACACATCAACATTGATTTTATGATTGTTGATCCTTTGACTAAGGGCATGCCACCACATAAGTTCAAGGATTATGTAAATAGAATGGGACTTGGTTCCTTTATGTAGTTTTTCGTTGTAACAGTGATATTATTTTAATGAAACTCTTGATATGATGTTTTCTTATTGAGTTATGTATACATATTAATTTTATTTACTTTGGAAAACATCTTTAAAGTTAGAACCTAGAATAAACATATGGTTTATTCATTAAGTTATATGGAGAGATTATTGAGAAGTATAAAATATTGTAATACATGTAAGAGAATACTTAATTTTAGTATTGTAATACATGTAAGAGAATACTTAATTTTAGGTACTATCGCCATGATTCATATGTTCTTATTTCTCACTACAGTAAATAGTGGAAAACGTAGACCAAGTGGGAGAATATAAGTTATTTTTTTTCTCCACGTATAAGGGAATTGGCCATTCCATTTATAGTGGTCCATTTTTTTCCCATTTTCCCCCCCTCAATTTCTCCCTTTTCCTGGGTATAACTGCCCACTATCACCATTAACTGTGATGGGCAGTTAATGGTGAGGTATATGTGTATAAAGGTCCCTTGGTTTGCTTTCATGATGTTAAAAAAAATTACACCATCAGTTTTTTAGAGAAAATGAAGAAGACTTTCTCTGTAATTGTGGCTTTTCTGAAACAAATAATAAGCAATAGCTGGAGGTATTTATGATTTAATTCCGCTGCTTTTTGGTTATATATATAAGGCATGATTTTAAGTTTAATATTTTGTTATTATTATTCATGCTTTAAATATTTAAGTTCTTGTATAATAGGCTTAGAAAATTTGAGGATGATCCACCAGTCAGATTGACAAATATAGATTTGGAAGTGAAGGTTGCTAAAGTTGTAGATTGAGATAGCAATCTCGGAGTGTCTAAATGGAGTGAAATTTTACTTAGTTTGCCTTGCCCTGCCCTCTATTTTTTGTATTTATAAACAAAAGAGAATTCATTACTCTTTGATCTCAAATTGGTCATTCTAATTTCTTTTTGAATTAATGTGGTAAAAAATCCAAATTTTTAATATTCCTTTAGCTTTGATGGTCAAATTGGTTCTTTTTTATCCAATTTCATTTGAAAACTTTGGACTTATAATCTTTTCCCTTAGCTTTTGGAAAGGAAAACTCTGCTTTGGTAAGACCTTAGACCGCTTCCTCATATGCAAATGAAGAAAAAAAGGTACAACACCTAATCCATCTTTTCAAGTTCATTTAAGGTAGAACACCTTATTCTTATTCTCCTTCCTTTTAAAAAAAAAATTGGTAAAACACTAAAATATAATAAATTAAAAAATAAAATCAGTCAACTCTTCATTTCAAAAATAAAAGAACTGCATGAGTTTTGATTTCTATTTAAAGGGATACACATATATATTTGGTTCAAATGACAAATCCAATATGCAAACAACTCCTCTTTCTCTTCTTCTTTAATTTTTATTTTATTTTTGCTTTTATTTTACTTTGCTTTGAGAGATTTGTAATTATTTTAAAACCCATAAGAGTTAGAATTGATACCCTCTAAATTATTGGCTTTTGTTGTAATAATTTCATTGCTTCTTTTACTTTGTTTATTTAATTACTTTATTTTAATTGTTTTATTTTTCACATAACGCCATTTTTTTTATTGTCATCTTTTAATTGTTCATAAAAAAATTTTTTTTTTCTAGTCATGTTTAAATTAAAGGCCAAATTTTAGTCCCTAAATTTGCTTTAGTTTCAAAGGTCTAGTGTACTTTTTTTCTCGGGATAATTTTAATGAAATTAATTAATCAATTTTTATCTCATATTTTTCCTATTAAATAAAAATAATGTTGCGACTATCAGTATTCAAAATTAAAGAATAAAGAAATAATTTTCAAAATAAAATGATAGTTGTTTCATCGTGAGAATGAACCCTATTGTAAGCATTATGATTCCTAGAGGATTGAACCAGTGCTCGAGCCATGCCTTACAATTGATGAATCCACTAGGTATCACCTTCTTTTTAAAGAAGAATAAGATGACTATTAATTGATTCAAATTTTCAAAGTAACTTTAGTTTGGCCTTTAACCTAAATGTGACTTTGCATTCATGCATCATTTTGCATAGACTCTTTGCCTATAACCTAGAAAATTAGGGACCTTTTGGATTGTAAGTAGAATTGATTCGACAACGCTTTTTGAGTATGTATTGAGATAGCAAAAACATCCACTCGCAACAATTCCTCAATCCTTTTGAGGTATCATAGGTAATTTGTACTATTGGACTCTGTTGACATTGACCCATAAAGCAACAGGCCCATAGAAAATAACAAGCCCATTATTAGAGTCAGGCCTATAAAATAAAGCTCGGTAAGACTTTAATTAAAATGGGCTACTTGGGAGAACATTAAGGAAGCTTATTACAAGACACAACTGAAGACGTGGCCATGATAGCAAACTAAACTCTTAAATCAAGCATAGAATCGTGGCCAACTATCCCTGATTTTGTTCCTTGATTGGACATGAGGAGATTGAAATAAGGAACAAAATCCCTGGCTTAGCCCAAGACGTGGTCAACTTTTCCATAGATTAAGCCATCATCTCCATTTAGTTACTTGGGATTCAAGTATAAATAAAGTTGGTGCAGTACAATTTGGGTCTCTACATACATATACACAAAAATTTGGCACTATTCAACTTTTAGTAATTTTAATTCCTTGAGTTGATGAGTTACCTTATACACTCACCTTATGATTGACGGTTCAAAAAGCCTACACATCAGACTCCTACAAGCATAGTTGACGATTCCAAACCTATACACATGTGTTTCTAGGTTACTTTCATTGTATCAAACCCTCTGATTTAAATCAATTGACATTTCCATTGCCTATATATTAATTAGACTAGGATCATTTACTTTATAATTGGGATTATTGCCAGAAGTCTGTAATTTTGGGCCATTAGATTATAACATGGACTCATTATTGAAACAATCTAAAGATTATTATATTGGATTCGGTTAATTAACCCATATTGCCAATTTTAGTGTAAACAGACTCATAAAAAACTTTTTATTTGACATGTATTAGGTATATCACTGTCTTAATATGACGAATACCTTATAATGGATCTAAAAATTGGGTCGTAGGTTATATTATATTACTTCCAAGAAGACCTACAAGGGATCGGGACTGAAAAAGGGAGACGCGAGTAGTTTTTTGATAAATTGTGAGTTAGTGAGTTTAAATTTGTTTTAAAATTATTTAAAGATAAATTTGTAAAAATTATTGGGAAATGATATTGGTATTAGAATGATTAGGCAGTAAATATTTTAGAACTATATTTAAATTAGGTGTAAAATTAAAATAAATTAATATAATTAATTTGGAGTCATTATGGATATTATTTGAATGATATTTGTGGAAATTAGGTGCGGAAAAGTAAAATTATATTGGAATAATTTAGTTGAGTCGGTAGTTAAATTATGTTAATTTAATTGAGTCGGTAGTTAAATTATGTTAATAAATGATGTTAAATTGAGATAAATTATTGGAGCTCGATAAATAATATATATGAATAATATTTTGAGCACGGAAATAATTATAATATATTTTGATATAATTAATTGGTAAAATATTAATTTTGGTCTAGTATTTATTGGAAACTGATATTGAGATATCGATTAAATGAATAATTATTTTATTAGAGACTAAATTAAGAATTAGTCAGAGAATAATTATTTTACTGAATTAATGTAATATTAATATTAGAAGTTATTTGCGGAGTAATTATTTGTATTAGTCAAAATGATTTATCGGATTATTGTTGAAATTATTTTTGAGAGATTAAAATAATTGATTTAATGGTTAAATGATGTATTTGATGAATTTATTAATAATTAGTAATATTGTAATTTCAATTTATTGATTATTGAGAATTTATTTAATTTATTGGAGACTGCTACGGGAATTTAAATATGAAATAATTAAAAAATGGATTATTTCAAAAATATTATTTTGGAGTCTTATCAATTAAAAGAATTGATATTAAAATTTATTTCGTAGAATATTTAGTGGAATTGGGTTAGAATATTTACTGGACTATTACAAATAATTAATTAGTTAATTGGATTAGATAATTGAGGAGTGCAAAATTTATAATAGATATTTATTGTTGAGCTAGAGATCTATGAGGGGTCAATTGAGTTATTAATGTTGGATGTGGGCCTATGGACTGTTTATTAGAAGTGTTGAGGGGCTATGTCTTATTTTAGGAAAAGTTCTGCAGACATTTCGACAATTTCTTAAAAGTCGTTTCTTTTAATTTTAAAGTCAGTGTTGAGTACTTATTCCAATATTCTCGTATTTAGTTCAGTATTTCAGGTATCATCCTTGTAGTCGGTCAGAGAGCACTCTAGGGAGAGCCAATTGAGTTAACGATAGTCAAGTCTGTGAGTGATACTTTCTAATATATTTTCCTACTTTTCATGCATGTGCATTTAATTGTATCAATATATATTTACACATAATTATACATTAATATTATTGACAGAATAGGGACAAGTGTGTGTGTTTGTTATATTATAATTTGTGTTGCATATTATATGTGATTGCTGGAGGGGATAAGAATGACATATGGCCACGTATGATTCAAAGTATGTATATAATTATGTGTATGATTATGATTTGATTAGCTTGATATGATAAGCTATGACTGGCGTGACAGCGAGGGTTTGCTCATCGCTCAGCTCTGCTTGCCATTTGTGTTAGCGCTGCTTGGCTATGGCTGTGACTGTGGAACCCTATGGATTGGATTAACAAACAATATTGGATTAAGAGAGTCAGATCAGGGGGATCGACTCCCCATATAATAGTTTAGCGTGGTTTCTGTTGACTAATTTTCAACCCTGTTTATGTGATTATTTGTATGATTGACACGTTACTTGATCATCTCATTGATAGAATAATTAGATGGCACTATGTAATTAAATTAGATGGTATCATTCATTAAGTCGAACGCTCACTCCTATTCAATTTATTTTTCTCAGTTTGCAGGTGAACGTCATAAGCTAAATTGTTGTCAAGTTGTTCCTACGTTTTTCTTCCAGCAGTAAAGATTTTATATTTTAATTTATTTTTATTTTCGTTATGTATCCTTAATCTAAAGTTTTGCATTGTTATTCTATGTTAGTTTTGTTGTCCTATTTTATTTAGTGGTAAGTTGAGTTGTTTATTCAGTGGATGACTAAGTTTTCTTGTTTGATTAGTGACATGTAAATAGAATTATTTTTTTATGATAATTATTTTGATATAATGGATATGGTAGTCTTGATGGGTAGTGATTTGATTTGTGTTCATATTATGTTTAACAAGTAGGTCATAATCCTAATTTTATGATAGATATAATTGTCATTTTGTCATTTAGTATTCAGTCAGGCTGATTAAAAGTTTTAAAAGTCTTTTAGTGTCGGTTATGTACCCTTAAATTTGGGGTGTAACATGAATTATCTTGTATGCAATATTATGTAATCTAAATTTTATATTTTATTAAGAGTTTTTCCTTTCTTTTATAAATAAATAAATAGATTGTAGGGGAAATTGCATCTAAATTGCTAGGGATCATTTCACTGGTAGTAATGCACATTGTCGTCCTTGAACTTTAAAACGTAACACAAAAATCCTTAGACTTTTAACTTAGTTTTACTGGCAGTTCTTATCCGCCCAAAACTATTATTATTTCTATTTTAACCCCCCAAAGTCCTATTCTTCTTTCAAAGAAATCTAAAACCCCTCTTTTAGGCTCTGATACCATTCAAGTGAGTTTGTTCTCCTCTAATCAATCTGTTAAAAGGTGAAATTACAGAGAGCTACTCCTAAAGATCTTTAAAGGTTTTTTTTTTTTTATTTCTGATTTCTTTCAGCTTTTTATACTCGTTATGATAACGATAGCTAGCAACAAGTCCCAAAGGGCCTTTATTTTCAAGGAAAAATTTCTCAAATTCACTTTGTCTAAGAGTCAACTCTTCTAAATTTTTGAACAATTTATCTATAGAATTATTTAGAGAGTCTAAATGATCTATAATAAAATTTAATAATCCTATTATTGGATCCTTGCCTACACCGTGATCTAGGTGATGACAATCAGGATAAGAGCAACTCGAAGAATTACTAGTCATCCAATAATCGTGCAAAAGTACCAAGCCTTTCTAAATAATGAAAATTATTAAATTCAAATTCTTGGTCTAGAAAATTTTTAAGTTCAAAATCTTTTCTATTAGGCTTTTCAAGTATTTCAATCCTTTCTATAACAACAGGTAATTATCTTATTCTTTGTTCATATAAAGCAAAGAAAGGATCTTGTAGTCTAAGACTGACACTCAACTCTTCCCTCCTAGCTTGAGTTAAAGCTAGACCTCTAAGCCAATTGTTATTAGTAGATCGGGTGGAAGACATAAACGTTTAATTATAAAATTAAAGCATTTATAAAATATATACCTTTATAGATCGGGTCCACTAAGCTTCTGCAATAGCTTTAGCCCTCCTTCCAAGCTCGTCACCAGCAATATCTTCAAAGATATATGGAGGATATGAATTACTGCCCTTTCTTGGTTAGGTCTTATTGCAACACTCCTGGATATCAGACCATTGTAAAGGATGAAAGATATATAAAAGCAAAATTATTCTACAGATAAAGATTTGATGAAGATTGTTCTTTAATAAACTCTGTATTTAATTTCACTCCCTTCTTCAATAAACTGAAGAGGTATATATAGACTTGTTACAAACTAAGCTGGTATTGTATTACTATTTGCCAGCTCAAAAGAAAAATAGTACAATAATTAAGATAGGTAGCTGGAATAGTATGCCAGCTTTACCACACTAAATGGACAGCTGGTGTCTCTAGTACTGTTTTCCAGTTGTATCCTTTACAATAATTGAATAAAGCCAAAGACTGATTTAATTTTACAGCTAAGAAGTCAGTCTTTATCTGAGGATAAGTTCTTTTCATTGGGACCATAAATTTTAAAGCTACTTTGGTCTGTAGTGCTTTAATATTTGTAGCTACTTCTGAAAAGCAATTCCTCATTTATCACATTGAGGCTGACGTCATGGATGATGTTTTTTGTCACTCCATCTGTGAGTTACTGACTGGGGCATCCAGGCTTTCTCTTAGTTCTGCATAACCCATAGCCATTTCTTCTGCAACACGTTACTCTCTGAATTAAGCAACCTTTTTTCAGACCTTCATGGTTTCAGGTTGGAAATCCAGACTTGGATCTAAATCCACTAGTCTCAGAAATAATTTTTGTGCTTCTTCTCATCCCTTAATCATGGACAATACTCTTGTAATGGGAGTATATTAGGACAAGATTGTAACAAATACTTTACTATCTCCGAGAAGGACATAATTATTTGCATAGATTGTCTTCTCCAGGCTAGTTTTGAAATTTTCAATTCTCACAGCTTGGGTAATAATCTTGTTTCCTTTATACATGGTAAAATAAAAATTTAAGTTTTGATTATTAACCTTCTGTGGCTCAACAAATTCTTTAGCCATAACAAGATGAAGATCCCAAATTTGATAAGGATAACGAACAGTTTCATCCTCACCACAATCCATAATTGTGCTAATAATATAACTGGTAATTATTTTTGAATCTGAACTCAAGAATTCTAAGGATTCCTATATAATATTTGGAAGTGATTTACACAGATCTTTATTATTTCTATTAATCTCGATAATTTTTGTCAGTCCTGTATCTGTATAGCGGAGACTATCTTTCGTCATTTCTAAGGAAATTCTCAAATTTAGACCTCCATATCCTTGCCAATGGATGTATGGGTGTAACATAGAGCACTCTTTGAGAGAATGATCTATCAAGTCCATTTTCTTAATTTTTCTGGTATAGGCCACTTCTGGCGGAATGTATGAACTCATTTCATCAAGAAGTCTATCCTTTTCCATTACTAACTGAAGGAAAACTTCTTCATCCTTTTTGCGGATTTCAAGTTGTTTTTCTAAATAAGAAATATATGAAACAACTTCATCTACAAAGTGTTGTAGTTGCTTGAAGTTTCTTTTAGCTAATCCTCCATGCAATCCAAAACATAACATAGATCTGTCTTTTGAAAGACCATAATTGTACTTAATGAAGTACCAGGCATTTTCATCCTTGTAGATGTTAGAAACCTCAGGGTTATCTACCCTCATGATCTTCATGAATTCTTCATGAATGTCATCAGATTCATTTTCAGATTCTTTCATTGTGACTTCCTTAGGAGATTGTTGGATTTCCTGTTTTTTGAATTCAGTTGTTCCAAAAACAATATCCCAATTTAAGTCATCACAATCAGTATTCTCATCCTCAAAGCTTTTTTCAGCTTTATCCTCTTTACGAGTTTGGTTTGGAATCTGTGAAGATTCACTGGCCTTTCCACTAGCCTTGTGTTTGTGATATGATAGATCACTAGAGTTTTTACAACTCTTCTCCTGTAAAGGAGTTTGATTTGGAACTTTTAAATGTTCACTGGCACTTTCAGAAGCCTCTTGGTTTAGAACTCTAGATTCCTTGGCACTTCCACTGGTCTTTTGGTTTGGGACCATTGAAGGTTCACTGGTATTTTCACTAGCCTTCTTTGAGCCATCATGGCTACCCTCCTGTGAAGGAGTTGGGCATTGTGACCTTCCCATAGCGGCCTCATCACCTTCATCCTTTTGATGAAGTTCATCTCTGAATCTTTTTACTTGTTCAGGAGTAAGGCCCAGTTTTTTAGTTGTTTTTTCGTAAAAGTCTTTAGGGACTCGCGCTTTTGGCGCTAGAGGATTTTTCTCTTTGTTCTTTTGAATCAAGGATTTCTCCTTGGGCTTTTCGTTAACCCTTTTTGGGCTAACCAGTCCTTTTGAACTCGCTGGCTTCTTTTTAGAACACTTTGTAGAGATATGTCCTTCAGATTTACATATTCAGCACATAACATCTTTTGATACTATAATTTTTCTTTTCGTTCTTGAAGAGCCAGAGCTATCGCTCTTGAGATCTTTTTTCCCCTTTTCAACTTTCTTTGTGCATTATTTTCGAGTATGACCCTCCTTTTTACATATCCAACATAGCTTGTTTTTGGTAGCAGGGTCCATCTGTAAAATTAGACAATTTACGAGAAATAGAATCAGCTATTACATTTTATCAGAAGGAATATATTCAATATCAAACCTGTAATAGCTAAACCATTCTTGCAATCTTAAAAGTATAGTTTGCCTAGCCTCTTTAAGATTCAGATTCATAAATCCTTTTACATAGGTTGAATCTATTCTAATTACGAACCTCTTAGGAGCCAGAAAGATGTAAAATGCTTTTATACCATTTTTAACCGCTAAGACTTCATTTTCATGGATTGGATAATTAATTTCGGATCCTTTAAAGGTTTCAGACCAATACCTACATATTTTTTCTGGTTTTCTACCTTTAATTTTTAATACTGCTCCCCAGGATTTTTCTGAAGCATCTGCCTCTAGAACTAACTCATCTGCATCTGATGGTAAATTAAGACAAGGCAAATTTTTCATTTTATCTTTGAGTTGGATGATAGCCTGAGTGTCCTCATTATCCCAAAACCAAGGAACTTTATCAGATGTTTTCTTTGATATTCTTCCTAGGTCTTTGGAAAGGTTTTTTTACGAACATTCTAGCATAGTTTGCAAGTCCACAAAATCTTTGTACTTGCTTCCTATATTCTAATTTGTTAGGAAAATTAATAAGTTTTTCAGAAATGTGACTTTGTAGCCTAATTTTTCCCTTTTCAATTTTCATTCCTAAAAAATTTATATTTTCCTTAAACCATTCTATTTTTCTTTTAGATAAAATCATACCTTCATGTTTAAATATATCAGTCACTTATTCAAGGTGACTCATGTGTTCTGTTTCATTGTTACTAAAAACTAACACATCGTCTATATAGACCACACAAAATTTTTTCAATGCTTTGAATGTATTGTCCATTTTGCATTGAAACACTCCTGGAGCATATTTCAGGCCAAATGGCATTACCAACCATTCATACATTCCTTGAGGTGCATTGAAGGCTGTTAGAGCTACAGATTCTTCTTCCATATTTACCTGCCAATAACTACTTTTTAGATCAAATTTAAAAAAGATAGAAGGTTGTTTAAGACTTACCATATCTATGTCATCACCTGCTATAGGGATTTTATAACTATCATCTTTTGTTGCTTTATTTACCTAACGATAGTCTATAACCATTCGTGCTTTTCCCTGCACCTATTCTGTATGGTTTATTACCATAAAGGCTGGATTAGAATTTGGACTATTACTATCCCTAATCAAACCTTTTTCGAGCAATCAGGAATCTGTTTGTCAAATTCCTCTATCATCTCATTTGTATATGTTATATTTCTAGTTCTGATGATAGTGCTGGGATCTTTCAGCTCAAGTTTAGCAGTTATGCTATTTAGCACCAATAACTTTAGCGGATCTTCACTAAAATTATCTGCTAATTTTGCAAGAAAATTTTTCCACTTAGTTCCTTTCAGCTGGGGATGTGTAATAGGTTTTTCTACCACACATTGTGCTTTAAAACACAACTCTTCGTACTAAAAAGTATCCTTTGATTTTTGATGAAATAAACAATCTAGCCAAGTTTCACCACGCTGGGCTCACACTCTGAATGCTTGTTCACATGGCATAGATCCACACAACTCTGATACTTTAACAGGATAAAAATCAAATTTTAATTTATTTTTAGGGTTTGACAGAGATGTAATTTTTATACCTCCAATTTAGATGTAATTATCGTCCTGCATACAAGGTCTATTTTCTTTTTGCCCTTTTAGGAAGGCATTTCCTAAAATGATATCTGCGTCAAGATCAGGAAATGCCAGGACTTTATTAATAGTAAACTTTTGTCCACTTATGATAACCAGAACTTGTTTTGCAAATTGTGTTACCAAGTTCACTTCTCCTCCTGCCATACGTAGTATCATTGGCTGGGACAATGATTTTCACCATTTATCAGGGAATGCATTAGGTCTAGCACTAGTGATTGTTGCACCTGTGTCAACTAACGCATCCAAAGAGTAATCATAATAACCAGAAAATTTAAATGTTAAAGAGATATATGTACTCAAACCTGATTCTTCTGTATTGAATATCTTTGATGATGCCATGGTATCAAGACATACCATCGTCCAAATATCCTCGAAAGGAATTGACCGTTATTGAGAAATTTTTTGTATTTCTTTTACAACCTCAGGAACTAGTGTTAGATATTTAATCATCCTTGTATTTTCCCTAATTTCTTCATCTTCATATACTGGTAAGCTTATAGTTCTATATCCTACAATGGTTCTACCATCTGAAGATGATGGTATATCTTCTTCCTGGACTGGTGTCTTAGGAACTTCCTCTCTAATTACTGAAGAAGTGGAATTACTTCTAGGTAACCGAGAAATATGATATGATCTTCTAGGAGGTTCAGAAATCCTAAGATTTCTCATAGGTTCTTCTAGGTTTAAGATGATATTTCTACCTCTTTGTGTGATTTGAGAGGAACCTATTGATCGTGATGTCTCTGCTGGTTCTTGGAGAACCCAACTCCTAGGCCAGGATAACTCTAAAAGATTAATTTCTTTTCTATGGAACTCCCTATAATTATCTGAACCTTTATCGAATAACTCTATGATTTTAGGGATATTCCTCACTCCAGGATTGGTTGTATTTATTAGTCTAAAAATTATCCTAGTGTGATATGCTAAATATTTAGCCTAAGAATTCATTCTGTTTATATTCATAGATTTAATCTTTAGTGATAAAAAATTACCCAAACACTTATCCTTTATTGACATCATATAGTTAGGATAAGTCTGGAACCAAACTGGACCATATGCGAGGTTAGTTTGGACCCCCTGATATTAACTGGTCTTGGAACAAATTCCATCTTTTGTCTAGCACAACTGCTATAACATGACTATCGGCTGGCAAATTGAATAGCAGTATAAGTCCTATCTGGACAAGACCAATATGAATATATTGATATGTTCCCTTTGATTTAGTTACTAATTCTCTTATTTTTTATAAATTAATCAAAGGGATGTCCAACGTTTTCAGTTCTATATTAGAAACCTGAGCTGTGAATTCTGATTGGGAGACATCTACTATTGACCTAAAACTGAATTTAGATTTGTTGTAAATAGTATTGATATCTACCTTTGGGAGTTTCCATTCTAGGCAACTTTTAGATGGATCATCGTACTGAAAAGATTCTTCCTGTACCAGAAAAGTATCTAAAGGGATCATTTCTTCATCTATGGGTCCTTCTTCCGTATTCATCATGAATAGCTGGGCTGTCCAAAGATCAAATTCATCTATATCAGTTTCATATTCAGAAACTATTTCATAAACAAAATCTATTTCAGAATCTATGTCAGAATATTCATATTCTTCTATTGGTTCATAGATAAGATTCTCATCTTCAAAGAAAATTCTTCTAAGATTTTTTTTTTGCTTGTTCTTCTGTGGACATGCATTTGCTTTGTGATCCTTCGAACCACAAATCCAACGACAAGAACAACTGCTAAGAGATTTCCCTTGTGGGTACTTAGGGGCTCTACCATATTATTTCTTAAAGGTATCTATCCTGTCTTTATCCCTAAGGTTGGTTCTTCTTCTAATAAACCTAGAAGGTTTATTAAACCTATTTTTGTTGTTTCTATCATTTTTCGATATTCTTCTTTTTCTATATCCTTAAATTTTTTTTTTTTTGTATCACAAGAAGAATATCCTGCCTCAGATCTTTTTTTTATTCCTTTTTCATTTGTTATAGTACACCCGTACCTACCAGAAACATATTCAATCTGAGAGCAACAACTTTTGTTCAGATAAGGAAGACGTTTTACATCTTGTCTTACTTGAAATTCAGTACATGCATTTCTCAAGGCATACCTAACTGCCTGTATCTTACCTCCTAATCCATCTACCACTTTTTATTTATTTAGGAGGAGTTGATAGGCAATTTTTTGCTATCTCTGGCCATGGTACTGGAAGCTTAGCAAAAAACAATGTTGACATATAATTTTAAGTATTAAGATCAAGATTATAATAATACTTCTAGAATTCACATGCATAATTATCAAAATAACACATGTCACATATCTGTAGTTTCATCAACGCCATTAAGGATTGTTCTCTTTCTAATGACTCAGTTGATATTGAGAACCCACAAAATTCTCTTTTCAGGGCATCTACGATGATAGCTAGAACCTCATCTACAAGAACTGCCTTTCTAATTTCATCTCTAATAGAGGTTTTAACTACTAGCTGATCCTAAAATTTTTTAGCATTGCCAACTATGGTGGCTTTGCAAAGTTGGTAGGTGGCCTCAGTTGAGTAGCTACCTGCTCTAGTTGTATACCTGATCATGGTAATCCACTCATCTATCCTTTCATAAGTATGCTTTTTCACAATCTAGATTCAGAAAAGCTGCTGGGGTGATAACTGGCCTTAATGGATTATCCCTAGGCTGAAATTCTAGTTTTGTTCTATGGGGATAATTTAGTTTATATTCTGCCCTATTTGTAGCAAGAAGCTCATTAAATGTTTTATTATCTAAATGTAAAGGAGTTTCTTCTATCATACCTAGAGATTTTCTAAGGTCTTTAGCTGATTTGCTACTTTCTTGATTAGCTGATTTGCTACTTTCTTGATTAGCAGCTCTAATGACAGGGTCAACAATATAAGGAACTATTTTATCTTTCCTTAATTGCAAAATTTCTTTTTCAGAAAGAGGTTTAGAGGTTCCAATAGATTTTTTCAATGTTCTTTCTTGCTCAATTGCATCAAGCCTCTCATTCACCAATTTTCCTATTTTTTTTGCTAAAGCATTTCTTTGTTCTGGTAAATTGCCTATGTTTCCTTTTGCATGCAAATGCTTAAGGAGAAGGCTCACTTCATTATGAATATTCTGAAATGAAGTCAATCCTGAAGGATTAGAGCTTACACTTTCTTCTCTATCATCTTTTTCCATTTTTATTTAGAATTACTGGGTGTATTTTCAATTCTTTCTCGACTTTCTAAAAATGTTAATCAACTGTCTAGACCTAGGAAATTTTCCCAAAGAGCAAGAAAAAAGTTAATTTTTCTGAAGTGTAATTTTTTCCAAATTAAATAATCCTTTTTAAGATTATCACTCCAAGTAGAAGTTCTAGAAGTCACCAAAGGAGTATCTTGATCTAAAACGGCTAATTGACCAAATACAGAATACTGTCCTTCTAGAAATTCAATTATATCTGATACACCATAATATTCATGGGCAATATTATTTTCTAAGGGAATATTTTTATAAATAGAATCAATTTTAATTAGTTCGTCCCTATGCTTAATTCTTCCACAAACCCAAGAATATTCTCACTGTATCAAGAGATGATTTCTTCTGTCTATAATAGAAAAGTATTTTATACTGTTATACACTCTTCCAGGGATTAAGAATTTCCGTCTAAAAATTTCATCCATAAACTAGCAATTAAAATAAATTTTGGACCTAAATGAACAGTATTTTAAAAATTAGGGACCAAAATGTAATTAAATATTAATTTCTTTCCTGAAAATAACTTTTATATTTTGAAAATTAAAGTTGAGGTATTTTATCGTTATAAATTAAAATGTAATTAAATGTTAGTTTATTTCCTGAAAATAACTTTTATATTTTAAAAATTAAATTTCAGAAATTTTGACGTTACAAATTAAAATTAAAAGATCATAAAATGCGTTAACCACAAGTTGAGAGATTATAAATGAAATTATCTCAAATTGCTAAGAATTTGAGATTTATAGGTCCTGCTTATTTATAGAAAATTGGGCTTATTTTTCAAAAAAAAAAATTCTAAGAAAACAGAAAAATAGAATTTCCTGTTCAAATATTAATATTTCTAAAATTTTCTTTTGAGTGTTTTGAAAAACAAAATAACGTCAATCTTAATTTTAAATTTTAAATGAAAGAAGTTACAATTAAGATTGAAAGAGCTATCCCGCCTACGTACCATCACAACCGATCTTAAATTGTGAAGTTAACCATTTATCAGTTAATTATTTGAGAAAAAAATTATTTATTTGGTTCAGTTAAATTTTTTTATCAAATCAAACTAATTTATAATAATTAATTCAAATATAAATTTTAATAATAAATTAAAAATACTTTTAATAACCACTAAAAAAATACTCTTAATAAAATTTACCAAAATTAAATTCAAAAAATTTTCCACTTGAAGACAATTTTAATATGATCGAGTAAAACTCATGAATATTACTATTATTATTTTAGCATTCGGAAAAAAAATGATTTTGAAATTGAATTTATTAATATATTATATCTACAAGTATTATATTATAATAATTATTATTAATAATTAATTATAATTTCTCTCATGTAAAATGATCAAATATATTAATTTTTTCTGATATTTTAAAAATATATTAATTTCCTCCTGAAAAATGTCATAATTTATTATTAAATATTTTTATCTAATTTTGCTGCTAGTCAATTCTAAAATAATCAATAATAATAGTAAAAAAATATAAATGTTTTACCCTTTATTTTTTAATTAATTACTTCCTATTTTTGCTTTAAACAAATTTTTTTAGGGTTAAAAAATATATGTTTATATTTTTTGATAATTTTAAAAATAAAATAAATAAAAATATTTTTTAAAAAATATTTTATTTTATTTTTTAAAAAATAAAAAATTTGAAAATAAAAAATAAAAAATAAAAAATATTTTTATTTTTTATTTTCAAATTTGTCAAATATATGAAAATGAATTTTTTATTTATATTAAAAAATTTAAGAAGTAATAATTTCATTTCTCCTTAAATTATTTTTTTAAAATAAAAAATAACAAATAAAAAATAAAAAATATTTTTGTTTATTTTTTATTTTTAAATTTGTCAAAAAAATATGAAAATTAGTTTTTTTAACTCTAAAAAATAATTTTTAAAGTAAAAATAGAATATAATTAATTAAAAATAAATAACAAGCACATTTCTATTTTTTTACTATTCTTATTAATCATTTTAGAGTTGATTAACGATAAAATTGAACGAAAGGGATATTAGTAAAATAGAATATTCGTTAGGGAGAGTTAGTGTATTTTTGAAAAGTTAAGAAAAATTTAATATATTAAGTAATTTTATAAATGGAAATAATAATTAACTCTATTATAAACTGTGTATATATGAATAATATTATTATTATGACCATTAAAGTATTATATTTAAATTATATAATAATACATTGAAAAATTAAATTAATAATATATGCTTTAAAAATACAAGTGTCTGGTTTTTGGATTATTGGAATTTTTTTTTCTCAGCCCTAGCCAGTAGCCACACAGCCCACAGCATTTGTAAATGTGAACAGGCAACCCAATCATAAACGCAGCGTTTAGTCTTATAAAGGCTAAAAGCCTAAAACTAATCTGTGGAGCACTGGAGTTGCCATTTTCCAAAAACCTTCACTAAACCCTGAGAAAGAGAGACAGAGAGATGTTTCAGAGCAGAGTGGTTTCATCAATTTTGAAGAGGAACAAAGGAGCCATTAATACTGTAATATCCAATCTCAGAGGAAGAACATCGCCGTTTATTGATTTAAGGGAACAGCCATCAAGATCCTTCTTCAATGGCTCTAGATCTTCACCTGTGGTAATATTCTAATATTCTTTTTCCTTATCTTTTGAATTTTATCTGACTGTAATCCATTTTTCTTGAATTTTGCTTTTTGGGTTTTGAAGAACAAATGAAATTAACTATGAAGTTGTATGGATAAATATATTCCTACCTTAACTCGTGTTTCTGATATCAATTTGATCAAAGGGATCGTTTACATTGAGACCTATTACAGCATTTAAGATAAGTTGGATCATTATTCTGAGGTTCTTTGTCATCTTTTTTATTCTGTTTCGGTTTTTCATTTTCTGGGTATTGTTTATTGAAATGGATGATTAATTTTCTGAAGCTTACGTTGCAAAATTTGAGATTGAACAAGTTGTACTTTTTGTTAACTGAAATGGTCATTAAATTAGTAATGACTGTGTTGGGTGGTAATTGTGGTGGGATTTAATGTGAAGTATATAAATGGGATCTTAGTTAAGATATGTTATGAACTTATTTTTGATGAACTCAATTCAACTCAACTTAGCCTTAATCCTAAAATTAATTAGAGTCAGCTATATGGAATTTTTGTTTTGACTCCAAACGATTTTGGACGGTATCTTCTGATAATTGTAATGTATCCAAATCATACTGTATTCCTCTCTTCCAAATTAGTTTAGGTTTATCTCTTCCTTTATCGCCTCTATCATAATGTATTCAACCTTCCTAACCGAGTCTTCCTTGGTCTCTGCTTCACGTGTCCATACCATTTTAATCTTCCTCCTTTTATCTTGTCCTTAATTGATGAGTTTCTTACTTTATCTCTAATATTTTCATTACGTATCTTATCCATATAATATTACGACTGATCCATCTTAGCATTCTCATCTCGGCCGCACTCATTTTCAATGCATATTGTCTTTTCATTATCTAACACTCACTACTATATAATATAGCCAGCCGAAAAACCATACGGTAGAATTTTTCTTTTAATTTATTGGGTATCTTTCGTTCACATAGAACTCTCGTGGCAAGTTTCCATTTCAACCATCCTGTTTTTATCTTATGGGTAACATTCTCTTCACATCCTCCATCTCTTTGAAGGATTGAGCCTAGGTATTTAAAATGATTGCTTTGAGACAATGTTAGTCCATCCAAGCTAACTCTATCATTATCCCACTTCAGCTTCACTAAATTTGCAATGCATGTATTCCGTCTTGATTCTACTTTACTTGAAACTCTTAGACTTCAAAATGCTCCTCCATAATTCTAACTTCCTATTAACTCTCTCTTGTGTTTTATCTACTAGTACAATATCATCTGCAAACATCATGTATCATGAGATTTCCTCTTATATATGCTTTGTTAATTCATTCATAACCAAAGTGAAGAGGTAAGTCTCACTGCGGACCCTTGATGTAATCGAACTAATATAGGAAAGTCTCTTAAGTCTTCTCCAACTAATATGAACTTAATTTTGATTGTTCCTTGAAAATTGAAATGTTGTGATTTTATTTATTAATGATACTTTCTAAGGTATGAGATGGGAAAAATGACTATTTGGAGTAGGAAATGAAAAGAAGAAAGAAAATCAAAACTCTTATCACAAATGATAGCTTACAATTCTGCCTTCTATTTAATGAAAGAAACCTCATTTACAAGACTAGATGTGTGCTTAATATCATATGAAAGCCACCATAATGGAGTTCAATTTTTTATGAGATGTCTATCTTAATTTTGATCTCATTACTGCACTAAATGTCTCAAATATGTTTGTTATATTGCTTTAGGGTCATCACATCTCATCCATGAGGAATACGTCCACTGCAGCATCTATCGGCATGGAAGGTAAGGAGGGATTAAAGCTACTTGTAACAGGAGGACCCCGTGCTCAGAAAATGGTAGGCATATGGCTTTTTGGTTCTGCTGCGTGGGTTTTTAGCATGGTGATGCTTGGTGGTGTCACACGGCTCACTCGATCTGGTCTTTCAATGACTGATTGGAAATTTACTGGTCGCCTTCCTCCTCTTTCAGATCAGGAATGGTTGAATGAATTCGAAAAATATAAGGAGTCGCCTGAGTATAAGCGGTAAGTGCAAGAACTAATTCTTGGCTTTATAGTATTCATGCTAGCTACAACAGTGATGTGAAATTTGGTAGAGGTTCTTACTTGCAGCCAGAGAACAAGTGATGGAAAAAAATAGTTTTGTAGTTGGAGAAGTTAGACTGGATAAGTTGTATAGTCAGACACCTTAGTACGATCCAATTTTTCCTCTATAAAACAGTTTCAACTGACTGCTGAAATATTTGCATTTTCTTTTTCCGCTTTACTAAAAGTTAAAATTGATATTTTTTTCCATATGTTGTATGTTAGTTAATATTAAGTATGCTGACAAAAATACTTCACAATGGGAGTTGGAGTTCCTTTGAATCAACTATAGTTTGTTTATGACCTATTGCAGTGTAAACAAAGGGATGAACATTGAAGATTTCAAATTTATATATTGGATGGAATATGCACATCGTATGTGGGGAAGGGGACTGGGTATCATGTTCGCTCTGCCATTTTCATATTTTCTGCGTAAGGGATATATAACCTTGCGACTTGGACTAAGACTCTCTACTCTTTTCGCCCTTGGTGCTGGGCAGGGTCTAATTGGCTGGTGGATGGTTAAAAGTGGTCTAGAGGTAAAAACACTAAATTTCTCTCTCTATCCTCGTCTAATCTCCGAGACTCATTGATCTTTTCTTTTCTTATGATTATGTGATTTCTCTCTCTCTTTTCCGTTTCTATTTGCATGAATTTTGCAAGAGTATGAGACTCATAAATAGTTTCTTTCCTTAGGAGCCAACATCTGACTATGCTCAGCCAAGAGTAAGCCCTTACCGTCTTGCAGCTCATCTTACTTCAGCATTTGTTATTTATAGTGGCTTATTCTGGACTGCTCTTTCTGTTGTAATGCCTGAACCTCCTGCTGAATCACTAGCTTGGGTTCGTGGGGCAGCGAAAGTAAAGAGACTTTCTCTTCCTGTAAGCATCATTGTAGGCATTACTGCTGTCTCGGGAGCATTTGTTGCTGGAAATGATGCTGTATGTAACCATTTTGTTCCTTATCTTCTCTTCTTTCACAAGAATCTGCTGTGTATGATTAGGAAAAAAAAAGAAAATATTATGACTCTCATATGATTAGGAAAAAAAAAGAAAATATTATGACTCTCATGCAATGCAATGCAATGCAGGGGCGTGCATATAACACTTTCCCCAAGATGGGCGGTACATGGATTCCTGATGATATATTTGAAATGAAGCCAATAATTCGAAACTTCTTTGAGAATACATCAACCGTGCAGGTAAATCCTTCATGATTAACTATGCTTGTCTCATGATTTTCCTGATGATTGCATAAGAACTATGGTTACATTTGTTTTGCTCCAGCAAAAAGAGGAAAGTTGTTGAACAACATGAGTGAGAGAACAAAAAATAATAGAGAATGAGACAAAAATATTTCTTGGTCAAGGAGAGAAAAAAAATTCGGTTCTCGTTGTAAAGTTTTTATTTATTTCTCTTCATTCCAAAAGATGTGCTTTCCACAAGAAATCTGGAACAGCAAGCAGGCCATTATGTCATTCTGTTTCTGGTCTTTTCTTATAGTCAATAGTGCATCTACTTGCAAAGAAATCAATTAAACGCAAATGTTAATAGCTCATAACATTTGATTTTGGGTTTAAACAATCTATATATACTGCTTGAAGATGGAAGGAAGGTATCATATTTGATTGATTATGAATTAAATTTTTAATATTTTTTCCCCTAATCACAACTATGTAAAATATGCTAATGACAACTAGGTACCATGTAATTTTGATTTTGTCTTATTGTTGTAGCTTGACCACCGTATCCTTGCAACTACATCCTTAATGTCAATTGGCGCATTATGGTGGTTCACAAGAAAGTTAGACATACATCCAGCAGTGCGATCTTTGATAGGAAGCACACTTGGCATGGCTGCTCTTCAGGTGATTCTTGGCTATAAATTCTCTTTTTAAATCTATACATGCTTGCTCTGTTCTTAATTTGTCTCTTCTTTTAAATAAAAAAGTTATTCATGCTTGTTTCATTGTAGCTGGTTTTCCCCTGACATGTTATTGTTACAGGTCACTTTAGGGGTATCAACACTTCTATCATATGTACCCGTGTCACTTGGCACTGCACATCAGGCTGGAGCCTTAACACTTTTGACCCTTATGATTCTGCTCAACCACACAGTGCGCAAACCATCTTTATCCCTTGTCAAATCACTTCCTCAAGTTGTGAAGTCGGTATGATTAGGCAAGAAATTTGCTAGGAGAATTTAGTTTTATCTATACAGAACTTCACTGGATTCTTATTTTTATAACATCAACTTGACGTCCATTATCCCAAACAAAAGGGAGAACGATGAACATGTCACTATTTGTAGTTAATGAACTAATATAGTTGCGACATTGAAATTTATTCAATACCCGATTTGCTATTACAATTCTTCCACTGAAATTGAAACTTTGACATTCTAGAGGTTTGCCTCCATTTTGGTTCAGATGATAAACATTATTATAGATTATTATTCTTTATTCACTACCAGAGGTTACGAGTTCTAGAACTGGTCTAAGCATGCATATATAGTATGAAATAAGAAATTGCGCGCATAATCCTTTTATTTGTGCACTTCAATTAGAAGGGATTTTGTGCACAGTTTGAACTTATTGGAGTGCATGTATGTAAATATATAACTAGGGATAACGGGTCGGGTTTTATGATGTGTTTCACAAAATTCGAATTCGACCCGTTTAATAATAGAAATATTCACTTCATCATTTATCTTGCTTCTGTTCTGTGGATATATTCGTTTATATATTTAGTTTTTTATTTTTTTATTTTTTCTTTAAATAAATAAATAAATATTTATTTATTTATATCTATATATATAATTTATATTTTACATAAAAAATAATTATAAATTAAAAAAAATATATAAATAAAATATTAAAAATAAAAAAATATATAATATATATAATCGGATCGGCTATTACTATTATCCGAATTTGATATTGATATAAAATAAAAAATTTATTTCATCTCATCTCATCTCATTTATTAAATGACATAGATATTATTTATCTTATTCGGATTGGATGAATGGAGTATCTGCGGGATGATTGATTAAAATTTTCATCCCTATATATAACATGATACAATGGAAATTCTTTGAAGGAGAAGGGGCTTTGTAGTTATTTATTGATTGCCAAGTGTACAACTTGTCCACTCCCAATTTGTATACTTTTGACTACTAGTAGCAAGTAGTTTTGCGAAAATTATGGGGAAGGAGATGCCAAAGTTTGAACAATAAATAATCTTGAGTATCATATTAGAACAAATAAAATATAAAATAATTAGGCAATTAAAAAGACAGATTTGAATCAAGTGATTTTTTTTATTGAAATTGAGTATGTTGATTATATTAGATGTATTCTAAAATTAGAATGTCAATAATAATTTATATATTAAAAAAATTGCAGTAAAGTAAAAGTGTAAGAATAGAAAAATTAACATCAATATTAATAAGGGTTCGACACTCTCGTTTACATCCACTCTTCCAAAGATCATATCTTGAGAAATCTCCCCATTAAATAGCTTTTTTCACTAGGCAGAGCCATCACCGATTATAACCTAAATTCTAATCACCTAAAATCTAAATCCAAGTTTACATAGGTACTTGAAAATTTATAATCTAAGAAAGATATCCTCTCTTTTATACACAAGTTTGTAACATAGATATTTGCAACTTCTCATCAAGTATATTTACCTAGAAATACACAAAGACACAAAGAAAATCATGTATTTTATCCACAAAATACACAAAGGAAACCAAGTATTTTAACAATAAATGCTCAAAGGAACAATCAAGTATTTTAATAAAAAAAAATACTCAAAAGATCTATATTTTAACTGTAAGCACTTCAAAAAATAACCCAAGTATTTTAATTAAGAGACATCTAAAAATTCAACTGAATATTTTCATCAACAAATACCTAAAAGAATAATCCAAGAGTTTTAAACCTAAACTCTGAAAAGTATACATATTATCTTTTTCAATTTTGTGTTACAATCAATATCTAAGTGGACAAAAGTAAACACCAAACAATGAGAAATAAGAAATTTGTCTGACACAATGAATATTTCTAAAACATATTGATATTCCACAAGAACAATTCTTAAAAACGATATGAAGAATACTATAAAAGGCTTTAAAGAAATTATCTAAGGTCTTTTAGAAAATTGAAACTTTTCTATTTTATAAAGCATATAAAAGTACGACCGTTGAAGAAGAAGAAGAAGAAAAATAAATTAAGGATAAGATAAATCAAGGTAAACGCATCCCAAAACTCCTAAGTTTTGACTGTTTTTGCTATTGAACCCCTATGTTTAATTGTGTTTTGATTGAGCCCTTTCATTTTTTATTATTATCCTATTAAGCCATTTTTTCACGGTGGTTGATGAAAGTATAGTACATGCACATTAAAAGCGCGTAAAACTATTTTCAGACACTTACTAGGATTTCTTATGTTGACTAAGATTGCTTAGATGGAATTTGAAAAAAAAAAAAACACAAAAGAATAAAATATGCTACTTGAAATGTAGGGATGACAATGGGGCGGGGATTCCCCAAATTATCTCCCTATAAGGTTGGGGATGGGGAGTATTTCTCTCCCATTAGCAGGGACGGGGTGGGAATAGGGAGTGTAATTCCCCGTCTCACGGGGATCTCCGTCTCCATCTCATTGGAACCTGATATTATAATTACATAAATATACTTAATATAATTACTTAATTACATTTATATATATAACATTTACATATTAGGGTTTTCATAAAAACAAGAAAGTGAAAAGTTTAATTCTATTTTACTAATTATAGAATATTTTTAAATATTTTATTAAAAAACATTGTAGAATATTTTTAATACATTAAGCGTATTTACATTTTGATTATGTTTGGTTGATGCTTTGTGTATCTAAATTTTATTAATATTTTTTAAATAAATTTATTCTTATTTTTAGCTGTTATTTATGAATTTTATAAATACATATAAATTTAGCATAATAAAATTAAAGTAGGAAATGGGGATCTCCGTAAGGATGGGGATGGAGACTAAATTGTCCCCGTATATGAGACGGGGACGGGGATGAGGATTCCCTGCTAAGATGGGGATGGCTCCCCCGCCTTCGTCCTGCCCCATTGCTATCCCTAACTGAACGACATTGTTCAAGATTTGGAATTTCTTATTCGTTTTCATTTGCTCCCTTAATCATATGTCTGAACTCTATTTTCCCTTTCTGACTTTTCAAATTTTCCTTCCTGAAACACTAAAGCTAATTGATAATCAGCTAATAGATAATTGTAGTTAGTGTGTTCGCTTTTAAGTGGGGAAGAAGTTCATTGCTTTCAGTGTTATTGCTTTCTCAGTGTTGCTGCATTTAGGTCGTTTTTGAAAGGTAAGTTACATCATCTCTTTGTTGTGTACTGTGTTTTTATTGTAATGGTAGACTATTATGCCTATTGATTGTTATTTTTTCTGTTGTTTGTTTTATTCTGTGTTGTTGTTCCATCTGTTTGTGGTCCATATATTGAAAGTGATGTTGTAAAAGTTATTTTGTGGCCTTTATTAATAAAAAACATCATTTCTTTATATAATATTAGGGTTATTTAATAAAATTAGTGTTTGGGAATATAAAATTAGGGTTTTGGAATAAAAAATTAGGATTTTGATAATTAATTTATAAATTGGTCTCTTTATGTAATATTTTAATTAAAACATTACTTTAATTGATTAAATAATATTTGTATGTTTAGGTTCAATTGATTTGTTTATTATTTTTGTTTATGTGTATGCATGATTGTTGATATATTTGTTAGATTAGTTATAAACATAGGGGTAATTTTATTAAGCTCAACAAGTGGGATTATGTTGTGGGTAGGGTTAATGTTGTTGCTAAGTCTATTGACATAGATTTGATTTCATACCCTAACATAATATCGTATGTATTGGATTTCGGTTATAGTAATATTTATGGGTTGTATGTAAAGGATAGTAGTGAAAATTTTTAAGTTAGTAAAGGATGATGCCTCTTTGTTTAGTGTATTGTTGAATGTGAAGTTAGGGGACAATATTGAATTTTTTATTGATCACACTGGCACTATTAATGGTGACACTAGCACTATTGTTGGTTTTCAAAGCCAACCTTCTGTAGAAATTATTAATCCTGTAGAGGGAAGTGGTGTAGGTGGGGTAGAGGCAGGGGACAATGTTGTTAGTAGGGTAGAGGAAATAGGCAGTAGTTTTGGTGGGGTTGAGGCAGAAAGCAGTGGTTTAGGTGGGGGTGAGTTTGGGGGTAGTGATTTTGGTGGGTTTGAGAAAGGAAGCAGCTCTGAGAAAGATGAGGATGTAAATTATGTAAATCATCAAACTTTTGATGATTTACTTATAGATATCAATATATTGTCTGATGATGAGGATGATGAATTGCAAGAAGCTAGGAACAATATCAGGTAATTTAGGAATAAATTGTCAAGTAGTAAGGTCAAAATAAGGATAATGAAGCCTCTAATGATGAGGCAACATTAGGTGTAGAATCAGAAGGGGATGAGGAAGAAGAATATGTTGATGAAGATGAAATTGATAAGGAAGATGATATGTTAGGTGGGAAAGATGATGGTAACAGTAATGAGTACTATGATAGCTTAGATTATATGAGCCATTATAGCGAGTTTGATGAGGAATGTGTTGATGATGCACTTAGGAGAAAATCAAGTAGAGTTAGATCTGATGCAAATGTAAGGATTCTAGTTTTCTATTTTGGCACGGTGTTTTAAAATGTTGAAGAATTCAGAGATGTTGTAACTAGATATTCAGTGCTCAAGAGTTTAGAAGTTCGATATGCAAAAAATGAGCATAAAATAGTAAGAGTGAAATGTACCAAAAACTGTCAATCAGTCTTATTTGCTAGTAATGAGAACAATGATGATATTTTGTTTATTAAAACATATCACCCGCGCCACAAATGCCGCAAAGTTCATAAGAATAAGTTTGCAAATAGTTCATTCCTTGCTAAAATATACAAAGATAAAATTGCTCAACAACCTAATATCACATTGAGAGCTTTAAAGAATTTGGTGTATACAAATTTGAAACTGAGTGTGCATCTGAGTGTTTGAAGAAACACTAAGTGTAAGGTTATGAAACAAATAATGGGTGATTATAAGGCTGAGTATGCTTTGTTGCATGATTATGTGAAGGAAATTAAGTAGAGCAATACTGGTCGCACTTGTTGTGTTACTGCTTCCAAGGCTAATGGTGATGATAAGAAAGAGTTTTTAAGATTTTATGTGTGTTTTAATGCAATTAAGAAAGGGTAGTTGGTAGGATGTAGGCCAATCATAAGGTTAGATTGATGTTTTTTAAAGGGTTTTTGCAAATGACAACTATTATGTGTTGTGGGTAGGGTTGGGAACAACCAAATGTTCCCACTATCTTGGGGGGTGGTTCAAGTGGAAAAACAAAAAGAATTTGAGTTGGTTTCTAGAATGATTGAAACATGATATGCCACTTGGAGATAGAGAACGTTTTTCCATCATTTCAAATATGCAAAAGGTATTGTCACTTTTACTAGTATGCAATTACTTATTTATACTTGTTTTCGTTTAGTAACCACTTATCTTTAAAGAAGGCGATGTTGATAACTGGATTGCAAGTTGGTACAAGAATAACACTTATGTGAAAGCCTATAAAATTTCAATGAAGCCAGTTAGGGGAAGAATATTTTGGCCAGCAACTGGCAATGAAGTTATAGAGCCTCCACCCTTAAAGAAAATGTCAGGAAGACCAAAGAAAAATAAAATGAAAGATATGGAGGAGACAAAGAAGGTTGGTAAGCTTACTAGGTTAGGGAGGCAAATGACTTGTAGAATATGCAAGTCAAAAGGACATAATGCTAAGAGCTATTCACAAAAAGACACAACTACTCAGATAATCTAATTGAACATTGTTCAAATATTTAAATTATGAATTAGGTTTCACATTACTAACTTGTCTTTTTTTTTTTCAATAGCAAACATCAAATGTGAAAGGGAAAAAACAAGCTCCACAAACTGGTTCAAGTCAAAATCAGAGAAAAAGGACACATTTAAGAAGAAAGAAACCATAGCTATCCTTTGTCAGTTCATGCCAAAAAAGAGAGCTCACTTGCTGTTAAAAATATCAACCAAAAAATCTGAAGCATTCGAAGCATTTGCATTAACAAAGTGACCTAAAGTGACAGATGATGCAACTATTGAAGCATTATTAGCAGCACATCAAAAGAGAAGTGCCGCTGAATTTCAGCAGTTTGCAAAGTCTAGTAAAGACAATTTCAGAAAATTTACAAAAAGTTACAGTCAACCAACTGCACAGAGTAGCCAAAATGTGCAGTCAAGCCAACCATGGTCTAAAACCAAGAAATGTGTGTGTGATTATTATTATGTCCTTTAATTTATTGTAAATTTTATGTACCTGACTTGTTATTTTCTGCGTACAGTCAAGAGCTATAGCAGTTGAAGTTGGATACACACTCAAAGGAATGCAGTAGAAAGGGCAGCCAACAGTTACCAATCAGTAATTGCAACTTGAAAGAGATACAATGAGAGCTAATATGAAGAAAAATGACTCTAATCTCATTGAAAGGCAAACTCAGTGATGCAATAGACAAGAACTTGGGATTTTATTTTGTTTATGTTTTGTTTTTCTAAATTAAAGTTAGGAATTTGAATTGAATTGTGTCTTTACTTATATTGTTCAAGTAGAAAATATTGGAAATGTTGATTTTGTAAATGTTTTAGTCAAACAAATGTGTCTATGCAGAAATTACAATCTGCACAGTTTAGGAATTCTGAAATTAGAAATTATTTTGTTCATTTTTGTGTCTCTAATTACTTTGGTCAAGTAGAGCATATTTTTATGGCAAACAGATTTTGTAATCCATGTATAATTTAAACAATGCCTATTGGTTTAATTTAACTCATTTTGTAATACGTGCATGGCTTAAACAATGCCTCACTGGTTCAAGTTAAATGAAATATATATTCATTAAATCCAGTTTACATTTGTGTATGAAATATGAACATTAACTACTAATTTTTATAATTTTGTTATATTTTCTATTAACATCAAATACAATATCCATATTAACACCAAACACAATATCAATATATTTATAAACATAATATAATATAACATTACATAAATAATCTTTTTACATAAACAGCTAATAGGTAATGCTACTACCTAAACAAATGTATCACACAAGTCTTTGATACATAAACAATAATACATTAAAAAAAATCCCCAACCTAAACAAATTCCTCTATGACCTCAACTTCTTAATTTCCTCATTCTTTGCAATTTGGTTCAGTTTAAGCTGTTGAATTTCCACTATGAGTACAACCAAATCTTCTTTAACTTCACTGCTTACTTCACCCACTTCAGTCCTAGTCAAGCCCACTTCATTCCCATTATAGCCCCTTCTGAACAGTTGTCACGACCCAACCTGGGAGCCGCGACGGTCCTAGGGTACGGGTATTGCTTAAGCTACCAGTACCACAAAGAACCCAACTATCAGTATGATATGGCAAGCAATTCATATGTTCAACTCAAATATAGCTTAATATTTCTACTGAAATTTTGACAGCATCTCCTCTAATATGTGACTATATCCCGCTGTAGAAAAAACAAATAATACTCCCAATATAACTTCATTCTCAACATCCAGCTTAACCTCCAATATCAACTCATCATATGTATCAAGCCATACACATCCATAGCATAGTTTATATGTAAAACTAAAAACAATATAAGCACCACATATATGTCTCTATTTAGGTTACAGTACCATGGAATCTCTAATAATGTACAAATATTTATATATACTGATTAAGACCCGAATATTACGTGATGCAAGTAGAAATTTCAAGGCGAGGATAGATAGTGCCAATGGAATTCGAGTCTCACTGCGGCCCTAAAAAATAATGACAACTACGGGGGTGAATATAAAAATACTTAGTGAATCTATATATATATAAATGCAGTAAATGTTCATAATATCATGATCGCTCACAAATGACCTATAGAAATAATATAAGATGACAAATATGGGGTGAAACAAGTTTCCATATGAATATCCAATGTATGAGTCAACTCTCATATGATATAACAGGATTGGGTCCAATGAAAAGTGCAATTGTACTGTAATAGCACAATCGTGTATAATCCAATGTAAGTAAGGGAGATCAATCTTTACGGCTAGAGAATATAACGCCCCTCCCTAGCAAGGGTCCAATGAATACCAGTGTGCACACGGTCGATGGAATTACCCGCTACACCATTGAGGTAGCTCTGTTATAATACCATATGGGTGTGTCTCAATAGAACAATAAAAATAGCATAAATTCAACTCATATAGGGGTGGAACAATCCAATATATATCCATAATGAATAATAGAACAAGTTTAGGTCAAGTGATAAAAATGACTGGCGGGCCCAATTGCGCTGCCGCAATTAGCACTCACCATTACGGGTCCGTTTTGGGATTTTTGAGTAGTTTTTGGTTAACTCTTCTATCAATGGATTCAAGTGGACCATGAGATACCATTTTAAAGCTTAGGAAAAAACTAGATGATTGGGCCAAGTGGGGGTTCAATTGGCTTTTTAAGTTTCATTTTACAGCCAGTCAAAGTTTAGGTCGATTTAAGTCATTTCGGTAGGCTTATTTAGGGGTAAAAATGCACTGTAGGTACTTTATCCATCAAGTGTTGGTTTATCACTCCAAATGACATATTATATGATATATGATGTAAATAATGCATGATTATATATATAAACTCACCTTAAATGCAAAAAGTTCACTTTATCTCTCGATACATGACCCGTAGGCCCTAACTGGCCTGTCGCTCGATACTCCCAGCTGGAGTACCTGAAAGTTTATCTATTTTCATATATAACACTCCGGTAAGACTTAAAAACATTACAAAACACATTATTCACATCAAAAGACATCAAACATACATAATATACATCACATTACACAATTAACACTTTTCCAATCATTTATGCATCAAACACATTTCTATCACCACATTTCACTTACATTTCATATATATATCACTATTATACCAACTTAAGAACTTGTACACACCTAGTTCAACCTTTCATATCATACATACACGAGTATACTTTCCAAGTAACTTATATCAAACATCACTTCCATATCTAAACTTATACATTTGCATTACATACACCATTAATCCATATTCAAACCCTTCTTTCCCAATTGCTTCAACCTAACCGATTAAACCTATAAACTCAACATGGTTCGGCCTTGATGGAAGTTCCTCCATTCCTTCATTTTTCAACACCAA
>CANXYC011664843.1:0-10987 GCA_948193065.1 Aleurites moluccanus
AGATAAGTCCTTTTTTCTATTTGAGACTTTATATATATATATATATATATATATATATATATATATATATATAAATATATATATTTCTTGTGGGTCTCCGATGTGGGATAGCTATTGCTAAGAGGATAATACTACCAAACGCATATCCAAATGTAATAACCCTAATTGAAAATTTAAAACGATTAAAGGTAGTTACAAGAAACGAGTGTCGGTAGTTGATTTTTTTTTCATAAATTTTAGAAGGCACATTGCATAGAATTAATTATGGTTAACCTAAGTTGGGTAGATTAGTAGCATGGAAAAAATAATTATAGGATTAAATGGAATTAAAAAGAGTGTTAATTAATTAAATCAATTAAAAGTCTTAAAAGGAAAACTTAGAAAACCTAGGTTTGAACACCCTTCGATATTCGATTTTTAATAAATTCAAAAGTAATTTTTTATCAAATTTTTCTTCACGTACCTAAAATTTGATGAATAATGAATGAGTTAAAAATAGAATTGAGTGAAATTTATAAAATTTAGATGCTTAAATAGAGAAGTAAATGCGATAGAAGAATAAGAAAAGGAAAATGACAATTTTATAAATTTTGAGAAATTGGTCAAAATTTGACCAATAATTAAAATAAATAAATAATGATGAAATGGGCTAGGTGGATGGCCAAGTAGAGGGATCTATACCAAATTAATTTGTTTTATTTCATCCAAAATAATAAAGACACAATTAAGGCTAAATTAATTTTCTTTTCATTTTTGTTCAAATTTTCTTTTCCTAAATTCTAATTGGTTATTAATTATTATAAATAAAAATTAGATAAAATTATCACCATCTTATTCTTTCTCTTCCCTTGGCTGAAAATTCCTCTATAAAATTCTCCAAAATTTTGCTTCACCTCACTCATTCAAACCATTCTCCATCTTTATCAATTTTCATACCTCCATCTCCAAAACTCCTTTTCTTCATCAAATTTGTAGATAGTTAAAAGAAATTTTTCAAAGAGATTCAAGAGGTAAAATATTTAACTAGTTCTATAATATGATTTAATGAGTTTTAATGTTAATTTAGAGGTTTAATTAGTAAAAGAAAATAGGATTAGAAGTAAATCTTTAGAAATTCAGAATTTCTTGTGACTTGATAGAATATTAAGGTTGAGTTTTTATACCCTTAAAATTAGAATTTGAAGATTATTAAAACATTAAAGTTGTAGATTTACATATCTAGATTAATTTTATTTAGGAAGTTTTATCAAATTCTTACTGTGTTGAGAGATATAGACTACTGAGTATGACTGACTCGGATTAGGATTTGTACTGAGAGATCCTACTTAGTTTTAAAATTTTGAGGATATTAAATTCTAATTCATGGGAAACTCAAAACATAAAAAATCTTTCTTTGTGTCTTAGATAAAATTTCTTGAAAACATAACTTCATTTAAATAGATATATAATGATTTACAAGTGAAATAGTAGAGGTTGCTCGCATAGGAATTACAGGGTATATTGTAGGATGCAGAACTGATTTTGAAATTCAATTATAAATTGTATAGAGTTTAGAAAAATCTGATTTTTAGATATATTAAAGCATGAGATGTCTTGTTTAATTAGGAAAAATAAGTAGAGAAATTGGATAAGTATAGAGGGAGATATGACTAAGAGAACTAAGGATGCAAGTAGGATAAAAGTTGAAATTAACCCTAAGAATTGAGAATTTTAGGGAAATTGATTAATTAGAGTTTTAATTAATGTAAGTTCTTATCAAATTAACACGAAATTATATTTAATTGTATATGTAGCATCTAAAGGGGATGACAAAGAGGTTCGTGATCTCCTTTTTTGCCTTTATTGAGTAGAGAAGAAAGATCGATTTTGGATTTTTTGCTTTTAGATGTGAGTAATATACATACTAATTTGCTTGGTATTGCCTTTAAATTAAATTATTAAAATTGCCATAAAATTTTATTATTGGCCAAAAATACCAATTGAATGATCCATGATTAATTTCATGCCCTTTATAATCCCAAATGATTCCTTTTAAATGAATTTGCATAATTGGCCTAATGTTTCATATATTGAACCCTTAGAAGTGCTTAAGTTATTTTTGATACCTAGTGATTAAGCACTATATATATGACATTAATGAATTGATAGAAGTTTTAATGACATTGTGCACAGTGGTTTAATGATCCTAGCTAGGAGGAGGTTAAGGTCCTAGCCATGCGGTCTGATCAACCGTATGAGTAAATAGCATGCTACCAGATTGTAACCTCTACTTAAATGATCAATAATGATTTTTTCATTTTATGATATGATATGCTATGAATTCTTGATGTCAATATGTGTAATACCCTAGAAATTTCTAACTCATATGTATGAATTAATTCTTAGTATATGGTTTAAAGGCATTGAAATAATGGAAAATAATCTTAGAGACACAGTTAGAAAGCGAACAAATTACTTTTCCTGAAATCGGCGGTGTCGAGAACACTGCCGAGAAATTAATAGTCCGGTCAACAGAAGAATTTATGAATTTGATCGGGGTGTAAAAGATCACCTTAATGCGTATGTAATTTTGGTAAAAATAAAGAGGTGAAAAATATTTAGGAACACTGAAAAAGTAACCAATGACAAAATTATAAATAAATGAAACTTTAAGGTGAATAGTGGAAATAAGTCTATCTGGATTTTAGAATGACTCTGAAACTATTTTTATAAATAAGGATAAATTAAAATAAGCCTATTAATTTCCTACTTTGAATTCTAAATCCTGATAGAATTATCAGAATAAATTATAGAAGAAGTTGGGGTCAAAGTGTAACTCATGAAAGTTTAAGGACCAAAATGTAAATAACAATTATGATTTTTATTTAAAAACATGCCTTAGAAATTATTTGCCATCTTCTTCTTCTTCATTCTCTTTGACCGAACCACATCCCTTCTTCTTCTCCATTTCTACTTTAAATTTCCTACCAAAATTCTTAAGAAAAATCATAGAAAAGTTGAGTTCAAACCTAGTTCTACCATTCCCCACCATTAATTTACTTGAAAAGCTAAAGGAAACCAAGGAGGAAAGGCATAAAGAATTCAGCAAGAACCTCACTTCAAGGTAGAAAATTATTTTGTTCAATTTTATGGTTTATTTAGATGATTTAGGAGTCGAATTGAATGAGTTTTAGGTTAGATTACATCAATTGATGCATTTTGGTAGAAAACACTAATTTGCCTAATCAATTTGAAGTTGTTTGAATGAGTTTGAAGAATTAGAGTTAGTTTGTGTTAATTGATGTTAGAATATATTAATTGGAGGCCATTAGTAAGTAATTGATGGTTATTTTAGTGTAGAAAATTCAATTTGCACAAGTTATGTATTTTGCCTCATTTGAAGCAATTGGGTGGAAATCAATTTTCTAAGGCAATTGGAAGCTTTAGGTGAGTTCTATATGCATCATTTGATATGTCTAATGCATTGGATTGATGATTGGAAACCTCCCCCATTTCCACCATTTTGGTCGAACCTTACTTTACTATTCATGGCCTTTGTTTTGCTTTGTTTTTTCTTTGTAATTCATAGCCATTTTGATCCATTTCATGCTATTTGATATTGTATATTTGATACCTATTGTGTTGCCTACAATGTGGTTTGATTGTTGGTTGAATGGGCATGCCAAATTTGCACAAACCCTAACTTATTGGCTTGTCATTTTGTGCCCACTAGGTGTTTGACAAAATATCTAGTTGTTTTTACCTTGGCCTATTGCTTTGTATTCCATAGGCCTACCATTTGAATGCCATCATCGCCAGCGACATTAGCATTGCCAATTGGCCTACCGATTTCCTTTGCCGAACTAACCTTTGTTCCATACCTTTGTTATTTACCATACCACTTATCATTGATTGTATATCGTATATTGCAATGCCATGGATTCAAATGCCATTTGATTTGAAAGATATTGAGCTTACTGTTATTGATGATCCATTGTTGAATAATGGTGTCTATTGATATGATATTCATTTGTATTGACCTAAATGTGGTTTGACAGAGTAGTGGGTACATATTGTCGGCAATGTGCACATTGATATTGATGCCCTAGCTGGGAAGGGTTATTGGTCTTGGACATAAGACCTGATCAGTCTTATGCTTACTTGATATGTGATCGACTGTATGATTACACATAGTCTATGTGTTTCAAAGCCCTATATCTGTCTTACCATATGATTCCATGCCTTTGATATGACCATTGATATTCCTATCAGATTCTGATATTGATTCTGTAACCCATTGTGATTGATACTATTTCCATTGTTCCTTTATCATTATGTATCATTGTCCCATCCTATTTTATTTGTGATGCATATAGATTCACTAAGTATCTTATATACTAACCATTTCTTTGTGTATCCATTTCAGGAGAGGAGTAGATTGCAGAATCTCATCTTCAGACATCCGAGGATTTCTGCTTATTGTCATTTCATGTAAATATTACATACTTTATATTTTAGTGTTCATAATCTAGCTGTTCTATGGGGTATGTATAGGAGTTAGAGTATGAACGTGTATATATATATATATATATATATGATGGTGACTTATGGTATTTAAAGTTATTATGATATGTGATGATTATTATAGCCAATTGCATTGAATTATAGAAAGAATTACAGAATGGCAGAATAAATGGTAATTAAGTAAAATGGATAATTAATTGATGGTTATACATTATGCATGTGATACTGGTTCTACGGGTATCGGTCGCCATTGGCATCTCCCGCATCCTAGGACCGTCGCGATCCGGAAATGGGTTGTGACAATATGGAACCGAACCCATATGTTAAATGACTTCAATGTAATGAATCTTTAACTGATTAATGATCGCATTATTATTGTTCATTTTATGCTATCACTATCCTCCTTGTGAGCAACTCCCTCACCTAGCTTCACAAGTAAGATAATATGTGTATTACTCACTGAGATTTAATTCTCACCTCTCATGATTTAATGTTTTCAGGTTTGTAGTAGATAATGGTGGTTCCAGCCCATCTTCTCCATCCGAGCTTGGAACCGTCAGTATCTATGTAACTGCCTCTACTATGAAGAATTTATATTTTTGTGTTAATCTATAATTGCTCCATGATTATGACGGTATTGTGAGATATGTATAACTACTGTATTTATGACTCGGTTAATATTAGTATGAAGTATCTGAACCTTAATTAAATTGATGCATAATTAATTGATACTGTTATGATAATTGAAGTAGGGAATTATAATATGAAAAATGAAAGTCGAGGGTATAAGATGGAATTTTAGAAGTGTTGGTTTCCTTACAGGTTGTGTAAATTTGTATAAATTAAATAAGTTGATACCTTGGGATGTTATATTTATAAAGGAAATTCTGACGAATTTTTTTTTTATAAAAATTGCATAAATAATTTATAGGTCAATAATTTGTAAGTTATGATGATTTCTATGGGATTCGGTAGCTTTAAACTAACCATTTTCCTAGGATTGTCATATCTCGAAGTGGAGATGTGACACAAACCCCAAGGCCAAAGGGTCCCTTATTTAGCAAATTCCCTATAATTTTCTTCACAATTTTCAAACTGATGGATTTTTTATTTTATTTTATGTTTGAGATTTCATAAAAAATAATTTAATTTTTTTATTGCATATATATATGTATATATATAAACTTTAGATTTATTTGAGTAAATATAGTAAATTATAAAATAAGAATACTAAAATTAATTAAAATTAATGAAAATTCATATCATTATAATATATAATATTAATTATAATACTAATAGAAAGATAGTTCTAATTATATTCAATCAAAAGTCCAAAATTAACTGAATTAACTAAACAAAAATATTTTTATTTAATTAAATTAAATTAATTAAATTTAACTTATTTATTAAAGGTAATTTAACTATTTAGTTATTTAATTAGACTTATTAATGAAAATTTTCTTATAGATAATAAATATTTAATAGTATAGTTACTTTATTATTTAATTTTAGTTATATATACATTGTATTTATTTTGAATATATAGATAATAAATATCAAATTATATAGTAAAATTATTATTTTTTATATTATATAAAATTAATTTAATTACTTTCGATTTTATCGATTCGATTCTGGTCGAGCCTTTAACCAAGGTCGAACCTCTAATCAGGATCGAACCTTTGATCATCTGCATTCACTGATTTTTTTTTATCGGCTGGATATGAGAATATTGATCTCAGCTAAAACTTTGTGTATATAAACTCTTCTTCTGTATTGCATCAACAATAAGAATTCATTTCCTCATTTTTTACTAAAATTAACATCGCTCTTCATTTGCTACTAATACATTTACATTGCTTGCCCAAACTGCATTGATAGTAACTATTTCTTCAGATGTGTTTGTGAACATATGTTTTTATATTTAAAGTGGACTCAGGACCGTGCCATACTGATCGACATCAATCGAGGTCCAAATTGCCAAACGGGACATAATACATCAAACAACCGCCACGTAGCAGTGTTAGAGCTGCTAAGGCAAGCTGGCGGCATAACTAGATCCTCATGGCGAGCACCACTAGGCTTTGCCAGCAACAGCTCATCGTCAAGACAACGACGGCGCCAGCTCCTCACAGCAGAGCCGCTAGTGAGGACTAGTGGCAGCTCCTGAATTTCTTCCATCCCATATAGGAATTTGTGTCATTTGCTCTCCCAAGCTTTCAACTATAAATATAAGCTCATTCAGCCTTCAAACTGATACTATAATAGCTAAGTTGAATTTTCCTTAGTTGGTTCTCCCTTCTCCCTCCTAATCAATATTCTTTACATAAGCGATTCATCTCTCTTTGATTTCGAACCGATTTCTTTATTTCTCTTTAGGTTAAAGGAATAGAAGACTTTTCCTTGTGATTGGAGCTCTAAATTGATCTCTCTTTAAGTCAATTTAGCAATTTTGGGCAAATTGTACTAATAATTAAACTTAAACTAAATTAATTAAAAAAAAACTTGGACTAATTTATTCCCCTAATGAAAAGTGGAACATTGATCCGAGAGAACTTTAAGATGTTCGCCGCTCAAATCACGAAGCAAGGTATATTTTTCTAAACTCATCTTTTCAATTAATTGCATTTCTCCTTCTTCACCTTTTTTTAATTTGGTAAAGCATCAAACTAAAGAACCAAAACATGATAAAAAGAAAAAGGGAAAACCACACTTTTTTTTTAAAAACAGACCTAACCCCTTTGTAAAAAGGGAGAACGACTTGAGTTTTGATTTACATTCAAAGGGATACGCAAATAAGTTATTTCATAGCTTCAAATCCAAAATTATAAAAAACTATTTTTTTTCAATTTATTTGTTTTGTATTTTATTTTATTTCATTTTTATATAATTTTGGGAATGTGTGAATAGCCTAAAATCTATAAGGGTTAGAGTTGATTTCCTCTATTTTTAGGTTTTGATTGTAATAATTAATTTAGTCTACTTACTTTATTTAAATTGCTTTATTTTTATGTTATATAATCATTTCATTTCATGCAATTCAATCATTTTGTAAATGCCATTCTTTAAATTGTACATAAAAAATGAGTCTTTTTTGATAAATCATAAATTAAATGAAAAGTCAAGTTTGACTTACTTAAAACCTAAAACCTAATTTCCAAACTCAGTCCTGATTCGAAAGTCTAATGTATTTTCTATTGGAATTAATTTGGAGTGAAAATTGGATTTTTATTTCTTTTCCCATAAAAATTAAGGTGGCGACTCCAAAATAAATTTCAAAATTAAAGTAAAAGTAAAATTTGCAAATAAAAGGCAAAAACTGTCTTTATTGCGTGAAAAATTACCCAAATAAGCATTATGATTCCTTAAACGGACGGGATCAATGCTCGGGTAAGGCCTTACAATTGGCGACTCCACTAGGGAGAAAACTTTTTTTTTCGAAGTTAACAGGACTATTAATTTGTTTGAAAAAAAAAATACTTTTTCAAAAGTAATTCTTATTTAGCTTTTTATTTAATGGTTGATTTTGAAACATCACTTGCATAAATAGTTACGAATCAAAACCTTTCGGATAACAAGTAGTATTGATCCGACAATTCTCTTTGAGTATGTTGGGAGATAGCAAAAGCATCAACTCCGTGACGAATCTTCAATCTTTTTGAAGTGTAACAGGCAGCATGTACTGTTGGACCCAGGTGAAATTCTTTGTTTCACATGTGGTTAGGTATATCACTGCCCTAGTGTGATGGGTAATCTTTATCCAATCCACCTAGCCCTCATGTAATGAACATAGATCTTGGACCATAAAGCCTATGTACCATAACAAATATTATGGAATCATTACCGTCAATTTTTTTTTTCATACCATACTTATGTATCCATGTCGTAGTTATGCATCCATAATAGTTGGACCAAGAATATGTGAATCAAAGCCCATTTGCACCAAAAAGCTTTCTTACCCAATAAGCCCAACTAAGATGACCATACTATCTTAGAAGGAAGCTCATTTAAACCTTGGTTAAACTATACCTAAACCATAGTTCTTATCTTTTGAAGGTATCAATGGCTAACCCAACTCAAGGAACAAGAATTGAACTTGAAACTATGGATACACTCCTTAGCACTCTCCTCAAAAGGCAAGAAGATACTTTCCAAAACAACAATAGAAGCTCAACAGAATCGCTTCAATGAAACCATAAACCAACAATGCCAGTCCATTCTGCAAGAAGTGAAAGCAATGCTAGACTCTTGTCCAGTCACTAACCCAAAACCTAATGCTTCCACTTCAAACCCCCTATTGTTGATTTGACAAACAGTAGGTCAACCCTAATCATCACCCTTGCTACCAATCCTCTTTTTTATGGAGGAGAAGATCATGCTATGTCTAAAACTATGAAGCTCATGGAGAAACTTGAAGCTATGGAGAGAATCTTTAAGAATATTAAAAAGCATGAAGACTTGATTGATATTGAATCCCTCACACTCTATCCTAATGTAAGGGTCCCACCAAATTTCAAAATGCCAAGCATGGATAAATTCAATGGAACCCACCTGCCCTAAAACTCACCTTAAGATGTATGTAGTGGCAATGAATCCTCTTGGAGTGGACAATGAACTCCTTGCTCAATTATTCTAATAATCCCTTACTGGAGTTATTATGAGGTGGTTTGTTGACTTGGACACCAACTTCAAGAAATCATGGGATGATATTTGCAATGTATTTGTCAAATAATATCATAATAACATTGAAGCTGACATAACTAGGAGGGATCTGGAAACCATAAAGCAACAGCAAAGGGAGTATTTCTCCACTTTTATGATTAGATGAAGAGCAAAGGTACTTAAATGATGAATAGACCCACTGAACATGAGCAAATTGATATTACTATTAAGAATCTGCTTTCGGTGTACCAAACTCATCTTCAGACTTAGTATCTTCCAGATTTCAAAGCTCTCATTGTTACAACCTATAAGATTAAGGATTTGATCCTGAGTGGATAACTCAAAGATGAAACTTCAAACTCCTCAAAGTATAGGAAAAACACTAATTACTCTTCCAACGCAAACAACTCCAAGGTGAAGAAATGGTTGTTTTAACCAACCATCCTCCCATAAAGCTTGAAAGGAGATCCTTTACTGATTTGGGCATGCCTTTGACAGTGTTTAGGAAGTATTTATAATCAAAATTGGTTACACCTTTAGAACCTAGAGCACCACCAAACCCCTTACCCAAATGCTGGAACATGAATGAATATTGTGAATACCACCAGGGTTCATAGCATAAAACTGACTTGTGCAAGAACCTGAGGCATAAAATCCAAGACTTGGTTGATAATGGGGATATTCTACCTCCAGGACCCTAGGACTAACATCACAAGCAATCCACTTCTAAATTATCTAGCCAAGATCAATTGCATCCACTCCTCTGAGTTAGAATGTGATTCTATCTCTTTGATTCGATCATATGAAGATTATTGTTATGTATTGGATCTTAATGACTTTGTGGATGAACTTAATGTTATTACCCAAAGTATAAGATTCTATTAACCTTCGACCCAACCAACTCAAGATACCTCTTATGTCCAACCCATTCCTCCACCTGCTAAAAGATTAGGAGGCAATAATGAGCCTAGGGAAGATGTTGTTTTGAAGCAACTAAAAAAGATTCAGGCTAATATTTCTATTTAGAGCCTAATCCAATCATCTTATCCTCATCGCCAAGCTCTTTTCAAGGATTTGAATTAGTATCAGGCTCCTATTAATGTCTATCTTGAAACTTTGGTTGCCTCTTTCACAAACTCAACTAAGGCCACATCCATTACTTTCAACAATCATGATTTGCCTAATGGGGAATTTAGCCATAACCATGCCCTTTACATAACTGTCATGACTTGGGGAAAGATAGTTCCAATGGAACTAATTGACAATGGACCAATTTTAAATGTTTGCCTATTGAAAGTGGTAATATTAGATGTGTGCTTTTTGGGTTTAGCAGCTACAAATTTTACACCTTCAAATTAGATTGTAAGGGCATATAATAACACTAAAAGGGAGATTCTTGGAGTGCCAACATCAGATGTAACAATTGGACCAGTGACTACACTTATTCCCTTTTAGGTCATTGATGTCCCAGCTTGCTTAAATCTCTTCCCAGGAAGACCATGGATTCATAAGTTCAAAGTTATACCCTATTCCTTTCACCAAAAGCTCAAATTCCCTTATGGAACTTTTGTGGTTACAATTAAAGGAGATATGCATGGGAAAAGTGAGATCCCTAGCTCAGTGTCCATTTTGAAAATCAAGCATGAACTTGCTGAAATCCCATTGTCAGGTTTCTCCTTTGACACTGTCACGACCTATCTCGGAAGTCGTGACGGTCCTAGGGTACGGGTGATGCATAAGCGACCAGTACCGCGTAGAACCCAAATGACAACCTAAATGATATGCAACAATCAAATATAACCCAATTAATTACGAAAATGCT
>CANXYC011665499.1:0-33658 GCA_948193065.1 Aleurites moluccanus
ATATCTTTTCTATTATCATTTCATATCTTTCTCTTGTTCCTTAATGATCAAAAGAGGCATCTCACATCACTGAGGAACAAGAGTACCCAAAAGGTAACAATCATACATCAAAATATACTAGTATCCTCGAATGACTAACTACTGAGCTCTAGAGTATACTCCCATTACATATTATGTTATAATACCATTAAATGAATATACAAAATATCTCAAAAGTTATTATAATGAAGCTTCTTGGGAGAATGGATCAAGAAGCTGGATCCTCTCTATTAGCTCCTTCTCGAGCTATGCTATCACTTGAAATCCACAGAAGAAGAGTGAGCCTTTAACTCAGTAAGATATGAACATTATAAATCAAGAATCTGAATATCGAATCATGGTCATGAACAAATATTTGTACATATAGGTATAAAAGAATCATAAGCTTTACTTGAAGGAAACATGGTACTCATAATAATTTGGCTATATCAAATCATATCATAAATCAAATCATGGCTTGTATGTAGAACAGAGAATGCCCATAAAGAATGGCATTATCAAATCTCATCTGATAGAACTAATCTCATGTCATAACATACGTATCAGTAGCCTTGCTACCTTAATGTGCACACATGCTTGGCTAGGCATGCGCCTAGAGCTCATAGCCCCCTCTAGGTAGAACACTGATAAAAATCTTATCAGCTGGGCTCCTAAAGTGCACAATGGACCAATGAATTTACTCTCATTGGGAAGAGCATTCTATCCTTGGTTCATGGGGTTTCAATCTCATAAGAAGCATATTGGTCGCAAGACCATCATTATATATCATCAATCAAATTGGGTTTACAAACAAGAAACATATGAATTTGATCCAAGAAAATTGATCAAGTCATTTATATTATATATATACAAATATATACATATGAATGAACAAATCAAAGATGCTAAGTAACATTATTTCAAGAAGCAAGAAACAAATAAATGTCCATACTTACCTTAACAAAATTTCTCTTGAAATTTCCTTTAGCAAATTCCAACTCTAACTCTTCAATTAATTTGATTTCCTCCTCCTAAGAAATTTCTTCAAATATACAAAATTAGGGTTTTCTCCAAATCAATAATATTTATCATGATTTCCTAATAATTAATTATCTTAGAGTCTCTATTCTTAATTCCCAACAACAATTTTATTTATCTCTTAAAGAAAATCTATATTTAATTTCGGAGTTACTGTTCATGTTACTATTCATGACAGCTTCAACATTCTGATTTCTCCCACATTAATTACCATTAATGACTTTAGATTGCTTGCAATAAATTTTATATACCCAATATTAATTATCCTAACCATAGACTTAAATAAATCTAAAGAAAATTTATCTTATTTTCCTCAACACTAAAATTCTTGAGATTCTTGCTTAAATCTGCTGATTTCTGCCTTAATACAGAATAATCTAAAACTCTAATGCATTAATTTGAGTATTAATGCTTTAGAAAATAAAATGAGGTTAACTCTGAGAAAAGACTGAATCTCACGAAGAAAGAAAGAAGAAAAAATCGTGAAAACGTTACTGAGGTTGCTGGGGTTAAATAGACCACTGCCCAGAAAAATATGCTTGCTAGCTCGCCTCACCAATCCTGTCTCGGCAAAGCTACCTCGCCCAAGCCAGCTCGCCATTCCCACTTCGCATTTCCCAGCTCGCACTTTCCAGCTCACCAAACTCTCCTCGTGAGTTCTTCTTTGCGAATTCTTCCCCGCAGATGCCACCTCGACAATGTCTCTTCGCTTCTTCGCCTCTTCGTGAACTGTCACTTCACACATTCCCTCTTCGCATAATGCCACCTCGCCTTTCCTCTTCGCCAAACTCCTTCGCCAAATCCTCTTCGCCAATTGCCACCTCAGCAATTTTACTTCGCCACTTCGCATTTCCGGCTCACAAAATGCCACTTCGCATTTTGCCAGCTCACCACACCAAAATTTCTCTAAGTTAAAACTTTTTCTGGACATCTCACACTTAACCAGCTCGCAAGTGAGCTACAAGTGTCCAAATTTACTGATTCTTTTTACCACTTAAAATAGACATGCAGAGACATAACATATTAAAATTTCAAATCATAAAGACTAACACATAGACCATGGTGACTCTCCAAATGTCACTCGGACTTACTGCCCCAAAATCCAACCGAACAAACTTGAGAAAATCCACTCTTCACTGAGATATACTTATCCAAAAATTCTGAAATTTTACAGCCATCATCACAACACACAAAGGAACATTTTTCATGTTCACATATTTAGCTAATTCTATCTCAGTCATTTCCAGTAAATTCAAACAGACACTGACTTCTTGCAAAAACACTCAACCAGACCAGCCTTACTCAAATAGACATAACTCAGCACTTACATAGAATTTTGCCAAACTATTTTACAGAATTACAGTAAGACATAAACTCACAACTTTCATATTTTACACTTTATCAAATTATGTCTTTAAGTTCATGCAATTATCATCACAATATCCTGCAACTGCAAAGATCAAAATTTCTGAAATTCTTAAACATTCACATTTGAAATTAATTAATTCTCCAAACATACAAAATTAATAAAAACACTACAAAATGGCAGGTATTACACTGATGAGTTTGATAAGTGACATAAGGTTGATTTTATGGTAACTTTTTGGATTCTTAACTCAATATCCAAGGAGTTAGTTGATGCATTCATCTTTGCATCAAATGTGAGGGAACTATGGACTGAGTTGGAGGAAAGGTTTGGTAAAAGTAACTGACCTCTACTGTATCAGTTATAGAGGGAGATTAGCTATGTAACTCAAGGGAACTCATTTGTTTCCATGTGTTATATAAAGCTAAAGAAGCTTTGAGATGAATTGACTAGTGTGTTGCATGTTCCTATGTGTGAATGCGGTGTTACAAAAGACAGTGGCAGATATAAATTGTATGAATAGGCTAATGCAGTTCCTTATGGGACTTAATGATAGTTATGACCGTACTAGGAACCAAATTTTGCTAATGGAACCACTGCCTAATATAAATAAAGCCTATTCAATGATACTGAGAGTAGAAAAATAGAGAGAGGTACACACTAGTATTATAAATGTTGTTGAGAGTACAACTTTGTTAACTAGGAATTATGGTGGAGCTAGAGAATATAACAGAGACAATAATAGAGGGAATAATAAGGATAATAACAGGGATGGAAATAAAGATGGAAATAAGATGGGATATTATTGGAGACAGAAAGATATAGAAAGAAATGTGAGCACTGTGGTGGTATGGGTCATGGGAGACAGAGTTGCTTTAAACTGGTAGGATATCTAGAGTGGTATGAGGATTTATAGAAGAAAAGAAGAGGTGATCATAATAGGATAGTGGCACATTTGACAAAAACTAATGGAGAAGAAGTGAGTACTCAAGAGACTAAGAAATTAGAAGAATGGACCTTAGCAATTGTTGATGCAGTGTCCATATAGGTTTAGAAATACATGCAGAAAGGAAAGAATAATTCAAATGAGGGATATGCAAGTTATCTCAGCTATACAGGTATTATATATACAATTACTTAAATAGTTTTTACTGTGGTTTAGAATGGTTATGGATAGTTGATTCAGGAGCAACTAATCACATGTGTTTTGATATTAGACTTTTGAACCATTCTTTTAAACCTCTTACACATACCATTATTCATTTACCAGATAAAATAGTTAAAATGGTATAACATATAGGAACTGTGATCCTTGAAACTAAACTGATACTTAAAAGAGTTTTGCATATACGTAGTTTTAATTGAATTTGTTATCCACTAGACAACTAACACAAATACTCAGAATTAAAATCATTTTCTTTGACTCTCATTGTGAATTTCAGGACATAGCAACTAAAACCATTCTAGCAGTGGGAATAATGCACAATGGACTGTATATACTAGATCATATATGCTTCAATGTAAATACCATTAATAAATACCATGCTAAAGTTTCTGCTTTGATATTTGTTGTTCAAGCAAAGCATTCTGCTCTTTGTACAAAGTATTCAAATAATAAAGAAGAATATTTGCCTTTTACTTTGTTGCATAGAAGATTAGGTCATATATCTACTTCTAAACTTGAACATATGCCTGTTTCTATTTTACCTTACCAAGAATTTGAGAAAGTCTGTGATATTTGTCATATATCTAAGCAACATTGAATTCCATTTCCAATAAGTGAAATTCATATTGTTAGACCTTTTGAATTAGTACATATAGATATTTGGGGACCATATAATGTAACCTCTTTAATAGGAGCATATTATGTGGTTACTTTAGTTTATGATTTCAGTAGAACAACCTGGACTTTTCTTCTTAAAGATAAGAGTCAAACCTTTAGTCAACTTAAAGCTTTCCTTGCCTTTGTGAAAACTCAGTTTGAACAAATTGTAAAGATGATAAGGAGTGATAATGGGACATAATTTACAAATTCACAATGTCAAAATATGTTTTCTAGGAATAGTTCATCAAAGAACAACACCTTACACACCTCAACAAAATGGGGTAGTTGAGAGGCAACATAAGCATTTATTGGAAGTTGCTAGATCGCTTATGTTTGAATCCCATTGCCTAGAAGATTTTGGGGAGAATCAATCTTGACAACTATTGTTATTATTAATAAAATGCCAACCAAGATTTTAAAATGGAAAATGCCATATGAAATCATAATAGGAAAGTATCTAGATTGTCATTTTCTAAGAACTTTTGGGTGTTTAGCTTATGCCATAAATGTTAGGCCACATAAGGATAAGTTTGAATCAATGACATATAAATCAATATTTGTGGGATATATGCATTGTTAGAAAGCTTATAAATTGTATGACTTAGAAACTCATAAACTTTTTGTTTCTAGGGATGATATTTTCCATGAAAATAGGTTTCCTTGTAAGGAAGATATATTAGTGGCAAATTATCACAGACACATTCTCAAGAAACTACTTTTGTTTTACCAATTTCAATTTATTCAAACTTAGACCATCCTTTTGCTTTACCTATTAACCAACCAAATTCTATTTCAAATCATGATTATGAGTTTGTTAATACAAATAATGAGAACCTTATTACTGAATCTGATTACTCTATAAATAATCATGAAATTGACCTTGATATTTCAATTCAAGAATTAGTTGATAACAACCTAAATGAACCATTATCAATATCTCAAAATATTGTTATTGCTCCTAGAAGACACAGTAATAGAATCATATCAAACCCACAATGGTTAAATGATTTTGTATCTACATCATAGATTGGAGTACATTATACTACTATGAATGGTAAACCTTACCTGGCCATTATTATCCTATTAATACTTTTTCATATCTCCCTGAGTTTAACATATTACCTATGCAATTTATTGCAAATGTTTCTACTGTTTATGAACCTAACACTTACAGTCATACTAAAGATGATCCAAAATGGATAGAAGCAATGAATAGTGAATTAAAGGCATTACGACAAAATGATACTTGGGATGTTGTGGATTTTCCAAAAGGAAAGAAGCCCATTGGATCAAAATGGGTTTACAAAATTAAGTACAAATAGGATGGAATAGTGGATAGGTTTAAGGCTATATTAGTAGCCAAAGGCTATAATCAGGTGGCAGGTCAGAATTATACAAAGAATTTTAGTCCAGTAGCTAAAATAGTAATAGTAAGAATTTTTTTTAGCTATTGCTGCTGCACATAACTAGTTAATCCATCAGTCAAGTATTAATAATGCCTTTCTACATGGTTTTTTTTAGAAGAAGTGGTATATATGTTGTTGCCTGAGGGATATGAAGTATAGGATAAACACAAAGTTTGTAAACTAAAAAGGTCACTTTATGGCCTTAAACAAGCATCTAGGCAATGAGACCTAGAGTTCACATCCAAACTTAAATAGTTTGGTTTAATCGAATATGCCTATGACGCCTGTCTTTTTGTTAAAAGCACTTCAAGTAGTTTTTTGGCAATTTTAGTACACGTAGATGATGTATTAATTACTGGTAGCAATGATAAGGATATTTTGGAGTTAAAATAGTTTTTGCATGGCCAGTTTATAATAAAAGATTTGGGTATAGCATAATATTTCATTAGCTTAGAAATATTCAGAAATGAGTAGGAATGTAAATCAATAAAAGAAAATACATTATTGACATGTTTCAAGAGGCAGGTCTCACAGGTGCCAAGCCTGTTTCATTACCTTTTCCATATGGTCTTAAGCTAATACCAGAAGGATCAAATCTATTACAAGATGCAGAGTCTTACTAGAGGTTAATGGGTAAATTGTTATATTTGAGCCTATCTAGACCCTATGTGACTTATGCTACACAATAGCTAGGTCAATTCATGCACATTCCAAGGAAACACCATATGAAATATACTTTCCATGTTTTGAAGTATCTCAAAGGGTGTTTATCACATGGACTTTATTTTCTAGCTAATACCCCTCTTAGTCTCATAGCATATAGATTGGGCTTCTTGCCTTTCCACTATAAAATCATTAATAGGATACTTGTTTTCCTAGGTCAGTCTTTAATATCTTTGGAAAAAAAAATAGTCCACAGTTTCTTGATCTTCAACAGAGACTGAATATAGAAGCATTGCTACAACCACTTGTGAGTTTCAGTATGTTTCTTATCTCCTCCAAAATTTTCAAGTGCCATTCAAGATGCCTATTCATTTCTATTATGACAACCAAGCAGCTATCTATATTTCAGCAAACTCAGTGTTTCATGAAAGAACAAAGTACCTTGAGATTGATTGCCATGTAGCGAGGAACAAGTTTAAGGAAGGATTTATTGTTCCTCAACATATCAATAGCCATTTGCAAGTTGCAGTGGTTCTCACTAAGTCAGTTTCCTCTGCTATTCATCACAACCTCTTATCCAAGATGGGAATGCTTTTACATCCTCCATCCTGAGGGGCAATGTAAGATAAATGTAATTTAATTATAATAGGCCCAATAGGCCCATTAGTATTTAGGTAGCCCATATAATTGTAATCAGTAGTATAGACAATGTCTATAGTAATATATTGATGTATAGGTATATTATACTGACTATAAATAGGTTGACATTTTTGTACAGATTGCCATTAATTGAATAAACAGTATTTTTCATTTCTGTCTCTCATAAACACGATATGCTAGGATTATTTTCTTCTCGGGCTTCAATGATACAACAAATTGTCATAGATCATCTAACAAAATTTGTTATAGTTGATAGAAGCTTATATGGTGCATTAAGGATATAGATACCCTATAACTTCTCTACCATTGGATTATTATACAAATTAATAGTGACCGTAGGACATCTTAACTTGTAATAAGTTGAACTAGTCAAATCAGTTGCACTTGTAGAATAAAGAAGTTTTGTTTCAAATCTTCCTATTTGTATAACATATATATTTGAATGTGGAATAAAGTTTAGAATAAATTACTATCATTCTAATTTCAAAGTTTAGCTTCTAGTTCTTATCATTTCAAAATGAACATTAATATTATTTAATATCTAAAGGTTAAAAAAAAATTCAATTATTTGTTTATTCATTTGAAAGAGACAAAATATATTTTTAAATCCCTGAATTTTCACAATTTTGGCGGTTAGGTCTCTAATTTTTTTTTGTTTTTTATTGATCAAGCCCCTGAAATTTTTATTTTAACACATCAAAGACTTTTTGAAGGGGATTAACGCAGTGGCAGAGCCACATATTGACTAGGAGGATCATTGTCCCCCGATATTTAAAAAATAATATATATATATATATATATATATATATATATATATATATATGTGTGTGTGTGTGTGTGTGTGTGTGTGTGTGTGTGTATTTTACACGAAACATTGTCATTAATACCATTCAAAATGGGACAGTTTTGAATAATTTAGGTTTTTTTTTTTTTTTTTTCAATTGCACTTTATTTTGTGGCCGTTAGCATTGCGCCTGATAGCAACTCCAAGCAAGATGCGTCTCAATTTTGGTGCTCTATTTCATCTGATAGCATTTTGCCTGCTCTATTTCGGTGCAGATTGCTTGTTCACATTTCTTTAGTAAGTTCTCTTATCTTTGATGCAACACTTGATCTTTTTCCCCTCTATTTAGTGTGTTTCTGGCAGAAATTTTTTACTACTATGAGATTTATGGTAGCAGATCCCTTTCTAAATGAAGTAAATTCCATGTTGATAAGAAATATAATTCTTTGTGTTTCTGGCTATAAGCCTATCATGCGTATGACTTTCTGAATGAGTTGGAGTAGGATTTGGGGGTATGAAATTCCTCCCAATGCTCGATTTTGTTCTCCTGTTCCTTCACAATCAGGGGCGGAATTAAAAAATTGTATCAGGGGGAGGCAAAGTTAAATTAGTAAAAAATTTTAGTATTATAAATTATATATAATTTTTTTAGAGGGTCAATTAAAAATTTATATATATTTTTAGCATTATTAAAAGAGTCAAAATTAAATTAATATAAAATTTTAGTACTATAAATTATACATTATTTTTTTGAATCAATTAAAAATTTATATGTAATTTTACTATAATTAAATATATATAAAAATTTTGGGAAACCAATTAAAAAATTTACATATATATAAATATATACGTATTTAAAAAATTTAAGGGAGGTCAAGACTATCTCTAACCCGTTAGTTCCGCCAGTGTTCACAATAGCAGTTTACTTGTGGGTTGACTGATTTCTCAGTCTAAAAAGATTATTGTGAATATTGAATTCTAATATGCTCAACTGCTCATTCATGATTAGTTTATATCTTTTAGAAAGGAATAGGAGAAAAGATTACATCAGTGCAAAAGAATTTATATGTTCTTTTTGCCTATAATGATCTCAATCTCCACTTGAGATGCTGGACTTTGAATGTGTAACTAATTATTTTCAATCTTCACTTGAGATGCTAGACTTAAAATATTACTTTCATATTTTCATAAATACTGGTATTTCTGACCTTATTTCTTTTATGGGCTTTGAGTTTACTTTCTAAGAAATTAACAATTAATATTAAACCAAACAAAATAATTTTATGGATCGATTATTATAATTATTAAATATGCACCAATCAATTGTTTTAATATATTCCTATTTCCAATGGTTATCTTTTTCTTTATTATTTACAATATTCAGGACAAATTTCTTTAAGGAACAAAACAAGTTTTTCTAAATTTCACTAGAGGGAATCCTATTATGTTTCTTTATAGAAAATTTCTCCTTGTTGGTTATAATTTTATAAAGCACCTTATTAGTTATATATGATGATCTTATAAGTCAATTCATCTTAGTTTAGAGTTGAATCAGTTTTTGGTACTTTATGAGTTATTTGTATCATTATATTTGACGAAAACTTAGTAGTTCTACATGGTTACCATCACAAATACTTGTTTTATTACAGTTTGAGGGAAATTGTTACTCTTCTATTGATGATATATTTTACATATATAAGATTACAATCATTGTATTATGATAAGAATACAAGTGGATTTAGATAATTATAACAGTTGTACAATGATAAATAAGAATGAATAAATATAGATAATATTATCCTAACACCCCCTGTAAGACTTGGCTTGAAACGAAGGGAAAGCTGATCTCTAAGCATATTGAATCGTAGTAGAGACAAGGCTTGGTAAATAAATCAGTCAATTGTTCATTAGTGGAGAAAAATAAAATTTTAAGAAAATTAGCAGCAACTTGTTCATACACAAAATGATAATCCGATTCTATATGTTTTGTTATAGCATGAAAAACTGGATTTGAGGTCAAGTATATAGCACCAATGTTATTATACTATAGAGTAGAATGTGAGACAAGATAGCCAATTTCACCAAGAAGTGATCGAATTCATAATAATTCAGATGTGGCATTAACTATAGTCTTATATTCCCTTTCAGTGTAGGAGCGAAAAATTGTAGATTGTTTCTTAGATATCCAAGAAGTTAAGAAATTTCCAAGAAAAATACCATAATCGCCTGTAGAACGTTTATCATTTTGGTCTCCACCCCAATCACTATCCGCAAAACAGCTTAAAGAAAGTGATGGATAAACATGTAAAAATAAACCAAGAGATAAAGCACTCTTCAACTAATGCGGCAAGTGTTTCAAGGCTTTCCAATGAAAATCTGTGGGAGTATACATGAATTGACTAAGCTTATTTATTGAAAATGACAAATTTGGCTGAGAAATAATAACTTATTGAAGAGAACCAATAATTTTCGGATGAGTAACCATAACAGTAGAACAAAGGTGAGAATCAAGCATACCATAACGTTCAAGTAAATCACCAATATATTTTTTCTGAGACAATAAAATACCATTGTGCAATGTTTGACCTCGATACTAAGAAAATAATGCAATGAACCCTTTTCACGAACAGAAAATTCCTTATGCAAGGAAAAAATAAAATGATTCACCAAAAATTTATTTGAACCAACTAAAATAATTTCATCAACATAAGAGACTAAAGAGTTAATTTTTAAAACTGAAGAATCATTTAAATAATTTTATTAAATTTTAAAGACTAAACTATAATTTAATCTAAAAAATTTAGCCTTCATATAAATCTCTCTCTTCAACTTGCATGCCTTTGGACAAGACAATCCTTCAGATAATCTCATTGAGCTCTCAAAACGTGTAGTTAGCTATTGTAATGGTCTTCCATTAGCTCTTCAAGGAAATATCCAATTTAGGCCTAAATTTTAGCCAAAAGCTTAATTTGAGTTATGTGGAAAAAAATGATTCATTTTTTTCCGTTAATTAGACTGTGTTAACTCAATTTTAGTAATGGGAATATTACAAGATCCAAATCATATTTTTAAATAATAAAAAAATTAAAATATTAAAATAATAAAAGTTAAGAAATTAAAATATTAAAATAATAAAAATTAAGAAAATAAAATATTAAAATCATTATTAATTGCACTCCAATAATTAAAAATTAAAAATTAAAAATTAAAAAAAATAAACCTATGAAACCCAGATTACCCAATCTGGGTTTCATCAAACAAAGAAAAAAGTTATAATTAGAAATAAATTTTGAATAATCTGAAACAAAAGCATAACAAACAATCTGCACAAACTCAATCAAACACTTGGCAACGTCAATCTATCCATGGAGAGAAGTGACACGGAGCGGAGTACGGTTATCGTAATCCCTAGCGTGAACAAGAGATAGATTTTCCTTTAGAAGCTTATGAACAGTTGCAGCATCATTTTGGTTGCCATCAAAACACCAACATGATGACCACAACTACCACTGCCCACCGGTCCATGAAATTGAAAATCTATCACATTGCTTGATTGCCCCCAGTGCTTAATTGCAATACCTCTCACATTGCTATCAAGTTTTCTGAGATCTTGACCAAGATTGATATCCGATCTGGTAAGGAGCTTGAGAAGGAGCCCGAATTTTTTAAGAATGGTGATGTTGGGTTTGTTAAGATGATTCCCACCAACCAATGGTTGTTGAGACCTTCTCCGAGTACCCACCCATTGGGTCGATTTGCTGTTAGGGACATACGTCAAACTGTTGCTTTGGGTGTTATCAAGAGTGTTGAGAAGAAGGACCCAACTAAAGCTAAGGTGACCAAGTATGCTGCCAAAAAGGGAGGAAAGTGACAAATATTAGGTGAAACAAAACTCAGTAATAACTTAAATTGGCTATCCATTATTCATTCAATCAAATTTCAGACCCTATTAAGAACTGAAAATATATTATCATATACACATATGTTTTTTCTTTTTTAATTTTAACATTTTTTTAATTAAAAACATGAATGGGTCCCACAATTAATACCGTTAATCTAATTAACGAATTGTGCCCTCAATTGGATCAAAAATTGATTTAAAAAGAGAAAAATTGATTTAAAGGGGAAAATTGATTTTTTTTTTTCTACATGACCTAAATTAAACTTTTGGCCAAAATTTAGGTCCTGAATTAGGTATTTATCTGGTCTTTGTGTCTTGGACTCTAGGTTTGGTAGCATAAGTATAGATATATGGGAAAGTGCAATACAAGAAATGTAAGCAATTCCTTATGGTGATAATCGAAAAATTCTTAAAGTTAGTTATGATTCTCTATAAAATGGTCATCATCAAGAAATATTTCTTCACATAGCTTGTTTCTTTGGCATGGACAAAGTTGTTAGATGTTAAGATTTTAGATGGTTGTGGCTTCTATACAATAATTAGAAATCTCATTGATCAATGTCTCATTTCAATCAATGAATATAATGAGATTATGATGCATCATTTTTTCAGATATATGAGTATGGAAATTATTCACATAGAATCTCCTAAAGAGCCACGTAGTTGATTCTAGAATTATGCAGATGCATTTAGTGTGTTGACTGAAAAGATTGTAAGTAACACATAGAAAATACATAGCTACATTGAGTGTATGGTCAGTCTGTAAGAGCAAATTATATAAAACATGAATAGTTAAAATAAAATTAATCAAAAATAATCATGCTTTATATATATAATATAATGCAGCGGAAATTAAATCATAAATACCTCCAGTCATTGCTTATTGTTGTTGCAGGAATAGCTATGAATTACAGAGGTAATTTTCTGAGTTTTTTCTCTCAAATTCAGATGATGAATTTTTGTGTATTATGAGAGTAAACTTAGGGACCTCTAAAACATACCCTTCACCATTAACTGCCCATCACAGTTAATGGTGATAATGGATAGTTTTTTACAGAAAATGGGAGAAGGAAATGGGGGGAGAAGTGGACCACTACCTTTAAAAAGGAAAACTAAAAATAACTTACATTCTCCCACTTGGTCCACGTTTTCCACCATTTAATGTAGTGAGGAATAAAAACATATAGAGACTGATAAGACCAACTCCATAAAGAATATCAGGCCTAGTATATGTCAAGTACCTTAAGTTACCAACAAGCTTCCAATACAACATTGAATTTACCTTCTCACTTTCATCATATCTTGACAATTTAATTCCATATTTTATTGGAGTAAGTATTGATTGACAATTCTCCATCTAAAACTCCTTCAAAATCTTCTTCGTATAGCTCTTTTGGGACACAAAAATTCATTCATCTGATTGCTTCACTTCAATGCCAAGATAATATGACATAAGCCCAATATCATTCATCTCAAATTCAACAGCCATCTCCTTCTTGAATTCTTCAAACATAGCTGAATTATTACCTGTGAATATTAAACCATCAATATACAAACACACAAATAGTACATCGTCGTTCTTCTTTTCTTTAACATAGAGACCATATTCATGAGGACACTTCACAAATCTTTTCTTCTTAAAATAATCATCAACGTGGTTGTACCATGCCCTTGGTGCTTGCTCCATACAAAGCTTTTTTCAATTTCAAAACTTTGTCTTCTTGCCCTTTCATAACAAAACCATTTGGTTGATTCACATACACCTCTTCTTCTAGATAGCCATTTAGAAATGCTAATTTCACATCCAACTGAAAAATTCTCCATTTTCTTTGAGCAGCCAATGCAATAATCAATCGAATTGTTTCTAAACGAGCAACTAGTGCAAACACTTCATCATAATCTATACTAGCTTTTTTATTGAATCCATTTGCTACAAGTCTAGTTTTTAATTTCTCCACTTCTCCCTTTTCATTCTTTTTAATCTTATAAATCCATTTCACTCTAACAGGTTGTTTACCGTTTGGAAGTGACACTAGCTCCCATGTATCATTTTTTTAGAATTGCTTTCATCTTTTCATTCATAGAAACTCTCCACTTTTCATCTTGAACTGCTTTTTCAAAATTCCTAGGCTCTGAATCTACAAAAAAAAAAACAATAAAAAGAGGAATGATCGATCTCCTATATTTTATTATAAATGTCTTGAAGGCTCTTCATCTTTCTAGGCCTTTCTGATGAGGTTGAAGGACTCAAATCAACATGAGTAGGAAATGGTGCTACAAAAAGCGTAGAAGGCTGATTGTTAATTCCATCCAAATCAGAATTCTCATCAAATAAAGGAAATAAATTGAATTTTTCCTCTTGATTTTTCCATTTCCAGAAATCATCTTCATCAAACTTCACATCTCGACAAACAATAATCTTTTTGCTTTTTGGATTGTAAAGTTTGTACCCTTTTGATCTTGAATTATACCCAACAAAAATAAGCTTCTCATTTTTATCATCAAGCTTGATTCTTGTTTCATCTAGTATATGAGAGTAATCTATGCTGCCAAAAACTTTTAAATGAGAAAGATTTGGCTTTCTTCCACTCCATGCCTCCAATGGAGTAATAGAATTCAAGCTTTTTGTAGGACTTCTATTGGACAAGTATACAACACACATCACTACTTCAACCCAAAATTCTTTAGGAATATTTTTGCTCTTCGACATGCTTCTAGCCATATTAAGAACACTTCTATTATTTCTCTACGCAACTCCATTTTGTTGGGGTGATCTTAGTATAGAATCTATGAATATCATGAGTTTCACAAAAATCATTAAACTGATTAGAAGTGAATTCACTATCATGATCAGTTCGCATTGCTTTGATAGAATGTCCATTTTCATTCTCTATCAATGCCTTTTATTTCTTGAATACTTCAAAGGCTTCATATTTCTCCTTCAAGAAACACACGCATACTTTGCGATTGAAATCATTAACAAGCAACAAGAAATACTTGTTCTTACTAATAAAAATTGGATTAAAAGGCCACAAATATTAGCATGCACAAGATAAAATGGTATTGAAGCTCTTGAAAGTGATTTTTTTGGAAAAGAATTTTTGAATTGTTTCACATAGCTGATGAGGATGTTGAATAATAGATAGGCCATACACCATTTTTACTTTGGACAAAAACTCCAATTCACCAAAATTCAAATGACCCATTCGTACATGCCAAAGCCAACTTAGATCAGTTGTACAAGCCTTTAAACACTTGGCAAAATCAGTGTGAATTTTAAGAGAAAACATTTTGTTCTTAGATATTTTCACTTTAGTAATTAGCTTGTCATTGTCAACTTTCATCACAAGAGCATTATCTTTTAATTCAATCTCATTTCCCTTCTCCAAAAGCTGACCCAAACTCGATATATTTGATTTCAAGGCTGGAATATAATAAACTTGAGTAATGAATTGATGAGACCCATTCTTTGCTTGAATGACTATGTCTCTTCCTCCTTCCACAACTACTTTTGAATTATCTCCAAATGAAATTAAGCTTTTAAAAGATTCATCTAGAGACAAAAACATATTCTTCTTACTGATAATATGATTGCTTACCCTTATATCCAAGAACCATGCTTCTTGCTCTCGTTCTTTACCTTCATTACATGTTAATAACATTTCTGGCATTTCATCATCTTCATCTCTTGCACAAAGTGATTTTTCTTCTTTGACAATTACACTTCTACATTCTAATGTATGATGGTCGAATTTTTCACACTTATAATATTGCACATTACTTTTACAATCTAAAGCATAATGGCCAAATTTTTCACAATTGTAACATTGCACATTAGCTTTGATCCTCCTCTTCTAGACAAATTGTCTCTTTCATGTCCTCTTGTAGCTTGTTTCTGATTTGAATCTTCAGAATTATATGAATTTCTATCATATATTCTTCTTCCACGATCATGATAATTCCTTAGTTCTTGACTGCGACCTCTACCATGGCCTCTTCGTTTTCCTTTCTGAAAATTCTCATTGCCTTCATCTTTTTCTTTCAAAATTGCCTTTGAAAAAAGAGCTTCAGCTAGTGGCTCGTTCTCATTCATTCTTTATTCAAGGGCTTGCAAATATCCCATGAGTTGATCAATTGTCATAGCTTCTATATCTTTTGATTCTTTAATAGTTACAACAATATATTTAAATTGCGGATCAAGAGACTACATAATCTTTTTATTTACCCGAGCATCTTCAATCTTCGCACCATATCTTCTCATTTGATTGACTATGGCCAATACTCTTGTGAAATAATCTGAAATGGATTCAGAATTTTTCATCTTGAAAGCTTCAAAATCTCATTTCAAGATTAGTAGCCACACCTTAATCACCTTGTCCACACCTTTGAAGGAATTTTGTAAAATCTCCCATACTTATTTGACATTTGATGCACTATAAATCTTTTCAAACATGCTTTCATCTAAGCGCATATGAGGTCAAGGCTTGCTGATCGCTCTTCCTAGCCTTTTGCAAAACATCCTTTTCTGCTTAGGACATGTATCCCTTATCTTCAAGCTATTCAACCCCCTTTTCTACAATCTCCAAGCATCTTGTGATCCCAACAAAGCTTTCATTCGAATACACCAATTATCATAATTTTCTTTGGTGACTTTTGGGAATTGAAAGGGAAACAATCCTTCATTCATCATTTTCTCAAGAGTGGACTCTGATACCAATGTTAGAAGTAAGAAACTTGTAGGATTGCTCTCACACCACTTTGTTAGAGAGAAAGGAAAAAAAATTTATCTTTATGTTTTTCTTATTTGATAACTATTCAAAGATACACACTAATAGCAAACATTAGACCTTTCATATTCAAGGTTCATTAAACATTAGACTACTAATTCATGAACATTAATTAGACATGTTATAAAAAACAAAAAGACTTTTTTTAACTCTAATGACTAAAATTAATGTTTATTAACTCAACATTTATAGTCCTGCTTTTCAAGCCATTCGTGTGAACCCAGAAACTCTAACGAAGTCACCAGTAGAACTATGTAAAGAAATGTTATGGTTAAGTAATTTGAAGTCATGATTTTGAGTTTGAAGATGGAGATCAGGTGAGGGTTGGGTTATTTATACCACTTATTTACCGGATAAAAAATGTTGGAATCCATATAATCTATGAGCAGGAAATAGATGATAGTAGCCAATCAATCATCAATTCTCCTTGCTGGCAAAACCTTCCAAGACAAATGCTACCATACCAACCCGAAGCTCGATCTCTCTATACTACTAATAATACTACTCATTAGCTTCTCTCTCACAACAAGATTTATTTTCAGATGATTTATTTTCGGCTAACTGAAGAATGTTTAGGAGGACTGGAGTTATTCAAAGAGCTCTTACAGGAAGCCAGTTTTGAGATGATTTACATTGGGCTATTACAATAGTTATTGGAAAAATGAGTTCCAACTTTGTTGTTATTTTTAAACTTTATGTTTTAATTCTCTTTGCATTTGCACTTGCAAAGTCAACCATCAAATCTTTTATTAGCTAGTTGAACAGATGCAATAAAAGAACAGAGCATATATTTCAGAGTTATTATTTTAAAAATACCTAAACAAAAAATATATCAATTAGCTTTGACTCAAAAATTTTAAATTTATTTTAAAATTATAGTTATTTTTTTTAAGAGTTTTATATTGTTAAATTATTTTTATAGAAACCTCATTTTTAATGGTTAGTATTAGAATAAAGAATAAATTTTTTATGCGATATCACATTTATATTTAGTGAATCACACATCTAACTATACGGAGAAGACTCAAAATAGAAATTCTCTAAACAAAATAAATTTATTATCACCTAAACTAAATATCGATGAAAACTCAAATCCAAAATAGAAATCGTACAAGCAAGCAACTCCATATTATGGCATGAAATAGCAAAGAGCATGAGTAATAAAAGAGACAAGGAGTGGACCACTATTTGCAGTTCTTAGTACAATCAGTACTGCAATTTGTTAATAGTACAAGCATGTACTACTCTCTATTCTTTTACTTATTATAAACGCATCTAAATTGACACAATCATAGCATCCCCAAAAGCAATTTATAGTCTTTTCTCTTCCAAGTCGTTGGGTAGGTTCAGCTGCCGCTTCGTAGAGAATATTCGCTAATTAAATGGATTATAAGTGGGATAAGTTATGCATCATATTAACATAAAATAATAATAATAATAATAATGTTAGTTTGAATTAAATTTAGAGCATATGAGTCGGATCAAGATATACATTTTTATTATCTTTTGAAAAGTATTTTAGAAAGTTTTTAAAATATTATATTTTTTATTAATTTATTTTAAATTAAATGAATCAAATTCAGTTTGAATCAATATATTATGAAAATTAATCCTCAATATATTTAAGGCATTTCAAATTTCATATAAATTTAAAAGAATTGAACCAAAATTTATCACCTCTATACCTAATCAAAATTTTCATTTTTCATCAACGCATGGGTCTTAACCATATTGACCAATGGCATCTATGTGTCAGGAGTTGCAAATTTTGAATTAGCTCATTGATTTGATCTAAATCCATTTACTCAAATATGATTTATAACTACATATTGACATAAAATTTAATGGTAAGTATATAATGGTAAATATATATTTTTTAATGCAATAAATTCATATCGATTCTCAATTTTCAATATTCAAAATAAAATATATAATTTACAACTCAAATTTATATCTGAATCTACATGCAAATCTACTTGTTTATATGATACTCTTTCGATTGAATTCGAGATATGATATACTTGACTCAAAATTAATTAATAAAATTAAAAAAAATTTAAATGTGTTTTTTTTTTTTCAAATGATATTAAAAAAATTTATCTTCATTTCTTTTAATAAAATTTGTTTAAAAAAAATAGTACACATTAACACATATAAATATAAATTAACACATACTATTAATATTATTTAAAAGATTACACGTATGAAAATAGAGATAAATATTTGATTTAGAAATAAAACTAATTATTTGTTATTAATTTGTGTTTTGTGTTTTTGGTATGAGAATTTTACTATTTAAGACATTAGTAAATTATATATGTGTTGCGCATTGATACATTATTTATATGGAGTTTCAAGTTTTAAGTTATTAGTGTGCAAATAATTTTTAATTATTTATATGTAATAAATTACTAAACATGTAACTATGTACATATGCTTATATGTAAAAAACAAAAACCTAAAAAGGAAAATATATTTGTTTATATAGATTTATTTTAATTTTTTTTTTACTATTATATTTAATATTTGATTATAAAAGTTATTTTATATTTAATATTTGATTCAACTTGGTCCGAATCAACTGTGTAAATCAGTTTTATATTTAATATTTAAAAATATGAAAATAGTACCAACCTGTGGCTGCTGATGAGTTTATAATTATCTTTACTATATATATATAACTGATGAGTTTATAATTATCTTTACTATATATATATATATGTGTGTATACACGCAAAATCTTATAAAAGTTATTTTAATTATTTTTATAATTTTTTTAGTAACAACAAAATTTACATCACATTATTTTGTATATCTATTAAAAATATTCTATTTATTAAATTATATAAAATACTTGTAATTTATAAATATATTTTGACTTTTTTTTACTATTATGAGACATTAATATATATTTTAAATTTAAATAATTAATTTATATTTTAAAATTTAATTAATGTTATTTTAATAATTAATTTATAAATTCTAATAAAAAAATTAATTTTAATTTTTATTAATTTATTAAGTCAAATATTTTATATAATATTCAATATTTATTTAATTTCAAATGAATTTTATTAAATTTTAAATTTGTGATACTTTATTTTTATCGATTCAAATACCGAATCGAATTTAAAAACTTTGATTTGGACATGATTGAATTAAGGGTACTTAGATTCAGGTTCGAATTTGATTGAGAGGAAACTTACTCTATTTTAAATAAAACTTCAACTCGAATTCATATCAAATGGTAGGTATAAAAAAGGTATAAAAAAATCCATCAGTTTGTGAGTTTTGAAGAAAATCATGTTAGAATGTGAGAAAACGATGAGAAAAGAGAAAAAAATAATATAAATAATTTTTTGTAGTTTAATTTTTTAATAGATTTGTATTTATAGTCTTTTAAAAAATAATTCATTAGTTATTATATTATAATTTTTAGAATAATAAAATTATAAATTTTTAGATAATATCATCACTTATCATAAAAGCATTATACCCATATATTTAGTCTTGCATTCTATCAATGAATAAAAGACTTTACATTCTTGGAAAAAGGCTAAAAAACCTCTTTTATACTAATTTTTATTTATAATGTTAACAACTATCACTCCTAACTTAATTTAAGATTATCAACCAATTAAAAATAATATTAAAATAAAAATTTTATTCTACAAAATAAATAAATAAATAATTTGGCATTCAATTGAGAAATAATTATTACACACAAAATAGGAAAAAAACTCCTTTCAAATCTTATTAAGATTTTGAGTTATAATCTTAATAATATCCACTTTGATTTAAAATATCGTAATCATACAATTTTCAATAGTTTTAACAATTTTCATCTTATCTCAAAAATTTTTAATCAAATATTTTTCAAATCTTCATAATCTTCAATTATCAAGAATTTAGAGCTCCACGTCAATCAATACTTTTTAATTAACTTATCATCACTATAATTTAAACTAATTACATTAGTTAAAAAATATCATCATCATCAATTTTCAGTTTGCCTATCATCTTCACTTGCAATTTCTTTAAATTCTTTAAGTCTTTTTGCAATTTCAACAAAAATTTTGTGTATAACCACTTTCTCCAAAATATTATCACTTTCACATTGCTAAATTCTCTATGTTGATATTTTGATATTTTCTTATTTTCTTACCTTTATTCCACTTTCTTCTAAACTTTTTCATAACTAACTCATGACTCCCAATTGATGTGTCTTTAACCATCATTGTCCTCTCAATTTAAATCTCAACTTCAATTTTTTTTTTCTAAAATAACTCTTAAACCCTATAATAAGAACCAACAATCTGATATCACTTGTTAAGAAATCAAAGTTAAATGAGTATCGATAAGAAAAGATAAGAAACAAACCCTATAATAAGAACCAACAATCTGATATCACTTGTTAAGAAATCAAAGTTAAATGAGTATCAATAAGAAAAGATAAGAAACAACACAAATAATTTTACGCGCAATATACTCGTATTCGAGATTCTCAAAGGAGTAATCCACTAAATCATCGAATTATAATTTTTTGACAGATAAAATTATAACTTCTTGTATAATATTATCACTTATTCACTACAAGAAAATCAACTTATTGTAATAAAGTAATTTGTCATAATAAAACCTCATTTTGTCATAATATATTTTTAGTGATGAATTTAATTTGTTACCGATTGGTCACAATAAGCTTGTCTTAATAAGTTTATTGTGACAAAATAGAATTTTCTCACCATAAAATATAACATATTGTGACAAAGTTACTTTGTCACATAAACTAATTTATTGTGACAAATTAATTGTCAAAATAAGAAAACATTTTGTCACAAAAAGTATCATTTTATCATCATATAATAAGTTTTGTAGTGACAAAATAAGATATGGTGACAGTGAATTTATAAAAAAAAAATTATTTTATGACAAAATTTTAACAATAATCAAAATATATTTATCACAAATGTAATTTTTCAAAATGTCACTTTTATATTAATGTGAGAAACTTATTTTTATCACAACAAAATATAATGACAAAGTGATTCATATTTTATCCCAAATTTATTAACATATAAATTCATTGATAATAAGAAATATTAATGAGATATGTAATAAAATAAAGAAATATTTTAAATAAAACCACATATCATTCTTATTACATTATGTATATAATGATCATCAAATTGTCATCAAGTTGATGTGCTAATTATTGCTTTACATATAGTAAAAAAATTAAATAAAAAACTATAAAATTGAGACAACTCTCCGCGATTATAACTAATAAGTAATCATTATCATTGAATATTATAAGTTGATTTGCTAGCTTGATCGAATATGATGTTTCTGAAAAAAATAAAGAAAAAAAAATTATCATGTGTAAATCCAAATAAATACAACAGGAAATACATTTGTACATAAATAATGATAAAATGAACAAATGTAATGGAGGTCCTTATTAAAAGAAAAAAATAAAAATTATCACAACATAAAAAAATTATTATATAAACCTTCGTTCCGAGTAAACAATGCATAATTAAAAATTACAATAGAAATTGAAAAAAAATTTGATAAATTAAAAAAAATATTTTTTAAATAAAGAAAAACTGATAAATAAAAAAAATTAACATATTAAGAAAAGGGTATCGTTTGTACTAACCAGGTGATAAAGAGTATTTTTTTTTTATGTGTAGTAAATCTAGCATAGAGATAAAGACCATAGAAGAAGAACTAAATGAAATAGGAATAATGAAATTAAGAAACAAGTGTATAAAAGAGAGAAGGAGAAAAGTGATGCGGCGGCTTAGTTAAATAATTTAGGGTTTATTCGTTAATTATTAAAAAAAAAACTTTAAAGTTATTTTTGTATTTTTAACTAATGTAAATCTTAATAATTTATTTAAGGAAAATAAATGAAAAGAGAATAAAAGTTAATGGTTAAAAATTTCAAAAATTTATAAATACTAACTTTTATCCTTTTTATCAGTTGAATTTATATAATAATAATAGATTGTTTATAGTCTATTTGGTTCAAACTCTCAAATAAAAATAAAAATAGTTTAGTATTTATAATTTTTTAATGATTATAATAAATTTTAATATTTTTTATAATAAATAATATTTATAATAAAAAATATTTTGGTGACGAAAATTATTCATCATATTATTCATTATAGAATATTATCAAAGTTTTTATCACAGTGTATAAAAATTTACAATGACAAATGTATTTTTATCCTATTATACTTAACTGATTGATTTAGAATGACAAATTTATTTTTGTCACTAGAAAGTATACTTATTGTGACAATAAATATTCTTTATTAATAAATTTTATAACAATAAATAATTAATATCGGTGTCAAATTTTAGTGCCAAACTATAATGATAAAATTTTATGATTAATATTGTCTATCCCCTTATTATGACAAAATATTATGATAAAATTTATTTTTGTCATTATTTAGCATTGTCTTCATTCCTATTATGATAAATTTCCATTTTATCACAATAGAGATAATTTATGTGATAAATTAATTTTATCACAATTAATTTTATCATAATATCTCATATTTCTTGTAATGATTCTAAAGACATAATATTCATGTACTTTGTGTCACTCAATCAACGGCCAAGTAGTTTCAACTCAATTGTTGAACAAAAAGCTTTACATTATTGAGCAAAAATTAAAAATTTCTCATATAATACTCATATTTATAATATTATACATTATCTCTTATAAGTTAATAAAAATTCTCATCTAATTAATAATAATATCAAATAAGAATTATACTCTTCAAAATAAATAATTATTCTTTAAATTAAAAAATATTTTTTACACATAAAATAAAATTCTTCTAAAATAATTTTGGTAAATATATAGATTCAATCTTAATTAAATTGTGAGGTTGACTTCTGGAGTTAGACCTGAAAAACTGGGAAAGGAGGAGAAATGAGAGTGGCAGATTTTTATTTTCTTGTAAATAAAATATAAGGAAAAGAAAAAGACCTTTAATAAAAGAAATTAAAAAAAAAAAAACGTTCTTCTCAAAAGAAAAAAAAAAAAAAAAATACCGTTAAATTAATACCTGATTAAGGTAACAGTAAAGGCATCTTTAATTACCCATAAAACACGCGCGTTCTTTCTACGTTTCCCGAGGCGGTTGAAATGTTTAATTATGTGGGCCCCATATCAGAACCGCTGACCCAACCCAATGAAAAATCCTATCGTTAAAGGAAGACAAAAAAGTCTATAAATCAACAATCAGCAAACTTGCAAACTCTAACACAAAATTCATTCACGCTATCAATAACACAAATCCAAAAGAAGTTCAGATTTTTTTTTACATACTAATAACCATGTCTCAGGTACCCTTTCTACATCTTTGCTTATTTTCTTGATTGTTGATTGTTGATTCTTGTTTCTGTTTATCAGAATCTAATTTTCTTTTTTTGTGTTCTTCTTGAATTTTCTTTTTCGTTGTCGTTGTCTTTGTTTTTGGGTGGTTGTAGTGCTGGGTTTGATATATATTCATGAATTGGGATTATTAGATTGGAATTTTTTTGAGTCAGTTGAATTTTTTTTTTGGTGGGGATGATTCGAAATTTGATGATTTTGTTTTATTGGAGATTTTGCAGATGTGATTTGTGTAATTAGTCTAGTTTTGGATTAGTTTTTCTGGAATTTTTTTCTTTCGTTTAAAAATGGCGTGTAAGATAATTTCAAAATCTTAAGAATTGGATCTTGGGTTTTGAAGGGGATAAAAATTTGAGCAGTTGATCGAGAATTCAACAGCCATGGTAACAGATGGAACTAATATAATGAATGAGTTAGATTTTGGATTGATAGTTGTTATTGCTGAACATATAAGGAAGTCAGAATTTCATTCCAGATGATACTTTGTTTTTCTATTTGTTTGATTTCCTCGGTTCTTTATTCTATTGTGTGATTTTAAGGCCAGTGCTATGTTGTTTTAGAGATTTTTTTTTTCCTAAATAAGTGTCTTTTTTAGAAAATCAATGCTACATTAATATTTTTTTTTACTAATTTTAATCTCTAAACCTTTTGTTTTCATTTAATGACTTTAAGAATTGATTTCTTTATTAATAAACGGAATTTGGTAAACAACCTCTTTTTCTTTCTATTTCCAAAGTAAATTATTGTATTTTTTAATATATGCGCAAAAACCTTAATGACACTTGTTTAGAGATGGAGTTAGTAATATTTTGTATTTGAATAACTCGAATTTGTGATGAAATCTTATATCTATATAACTATTGAAATCTAATTTCTACATAGTTCTGATAGAATAAACTTGGAATAAGATTTTTTTTTTTTTTTTTTTTTTTTTTTTTTTTTTTTTTTTTTTTTTTTTTTTTTATTTTTTTTTTTTTTTTTTATTTTTTTTTTTTTTTTTTTTTTTTAATATTTTTTTATTTTTTTTTTTTTTTTTTTTTTTTTTTTTTTTTTTTTTTTTTTTTTTTAATTTAGATATCAATTTTCATTCAAATTTCATTTCCTAGGTGAATCAAACATGCCCTAAGATTGTAAGTTTGTAATACATAGCTACCTATAAGAGCCATTGATGTTAGTATGGAGTTTTAATACATGGTTTACCACTGCCTCTTCCTCCTTTCCTTGCCTTTTTTTATCCCTCTTTTTATCATTTATTTTTAATCTTAGCAGGTTTACTTCAGTTCTTTATCTACTAAGTTGCACATCCGTCTCTCTCTATCTCAAACTTCTGGTTTATACTTCGAGATCAATGTCATTCTGCCCATTTAGTTGCATAACAAGATATATGCTGCAATATATCTTTTTTCCCTTGCTTGTTTCTCTTTATATGGTCAATCTGACACTCAACTTGGTTCTGTTGCAGACTGTTGTGCTTAAGGTTGGAATGTCATGCCAAGGTTGTGTTGGGGCTGTGAAGAGGGTTTTGGGAAAAATGGAAGGTTAGTCATTAACTTTAAGATTCAAGTTGTTTTCTCCATGATTAATTATTTTTTCAATTTATTTTCCTTTTTGTTGATTATATGCCTGGTTACCTAAAGCATATTTTGCAATTGATGTTTCTCTGTCTCGCTAAGCATTTGAGATAGGCTATTGACTTTGAAGTGAGGAAAGCTAGAACATAAATTTGCTATCTGTATGTATAGGTAGCACATGCCGGTAGTTCAAATAATTGCAACCAAACCAACTCAAGTTCTTGCACGTACCATTTGTTATTGGTTCCAAGATTCAAATGGCAATCACCAAATCTAGTTGGGAATTCCATTATCAAGTGTCGTTTTAACTTGTTGCTGCAGACATGTATTTATGTATTTGGTAATAGTTTCTCTGTTCTTCTTTAACCATGTTTAGGTGTGGAATCATATGATATTAACTTGGAAGAGCAGAAGGTTACAGTGAAAGGAAATGTACAGCCAGATGCAGTTCTTCAGACTGTTTCAAAGACCGGGAAGAAGACTTCCTTCTGGGAAGCAGAAGCACCTGCACCTGCTGAACCCGAAACAAAGCCTGCAGAAACTGTTGCTGTTGCTTGATGTTTTCAAGTCCATTTGCTTTTCCAACTAGCTCTCTAATGGAGGAATCATAATTTGTCCAAGTCAATATTATTATGGTCTGTATTGTCAATTTGGCACCTTTATACTTGGTTGTAAGCTACGATAATTACTTGCATACTTTCTGTGTGGTTCTGTATTGTTGTTATGAAATAGAAAACATGCATTTTGGTCGCATGCCCTACTCCTTGCATTGTTATTTCTTTATTTAGTTTTGGTTTATTATTAAAATTTGAACTCTAATATCTTAGATGATAAGATAATTACTGACAATTGTGTGTGTTATGCAATAATGATTACTTCAATGGTTATGTTCATAGAATAACAATACTTACATCATTAAGCTTCAACACGACTCAAGCTTATCATAATAAATAGAATAATTTGTACACCAACTCACAACAATTGGGGTGACAAATTTTTTTACCTGAAAATTTCACTTTAACTTTTTTTTTTTAATTAGCAATTCGTCTGAATTTATATGAAATTCAAAATGATATGAGCCCTTTCAACTTATATAACACATTAAATATAATTCATTTAATTTTATTAAAAATATGATCCATTTAACTTAACTAAAAATAAATAAAATTATTTATATATTTTTTTAAAATTTCAAAATTATTTTAATAAATTAATAATAAAAAAAAAGACTTAACTTTTCACTCACAAATTTATTCTGTGGGTATTTGACTCCTCAATTGAAAATCCAAAATTTATTAATTTACTGAAAATACTGTATGGATTAGCTTTTTAAATAGATTGTGTGTTTTCCAATGATTTCATTAATGATTTTGGCTTATAAAATATTTTTTTTTTCTTATTATGCTAACACAAACTTATTACACAAAAATATCCAAAATCATTCAATTAGAAACAACTCATATAAGTGATATGACCTGTTCATCATCTATTTATAAACTTCTTTACTTTTCAATACCAACACTACTAATTTTTTAAAATTTATTTATTTTAAAGAGAAGTAAATATTTTAGAATTTATTTAGATAATAAAAATGTATTTGAATTTGTAATTGAAGTAAAAAAATTACAAAAAAATAATGTATTTTGAAGTTTTATTTGGTGCTTCTTTGGTTATACTTTTAGTCTTTAATTACTAATTATGCTTCTTTGGTTATACTTTTAGTCTTTAATTACTAATTATATTTTTAACTGTTAATTTTTGAAAATTTATAATAATTTTTAGAACGAAAGTTAAAAATTCTAATTTTTGAATCTAAACGTTAATTTTTTTTTTTATAAAAAAAAGTTAGCAATAGTTTTTAAAAATAATTAATATTTTTATTAATACTTTTTTTAATAACATAGATTGATTATTAAATTTTTAACATTTTTAAATATATATATACATCTATGCATATAAATATAAATTAATATAATAATTAAAATATGATATTATTAACATATGATATCTAATCAATTTTAAATTTCCCTTTCGCTAGTTTGAATTTTTTTATTAGACAAGTTTCTCAACTTCTAATAATACTAGATGAATTTCTCAACTTTTAACAATATGATGGAGATCAAAAAAATTTGGTATTTTTCATATTTGTATTTATATATTTTTAGTATTTTTATTTTTCTTAATTACTTTTAATAGGAAACTTACTTTTAAACGTTATTTAAGATATTATATTAGTTTTGATTTGTTTTTCTATTTAAGTTAGTTTTGATTTATTTTCTTATTTATGTAAATCTTGTGATTTGTTTTCTTTTGGGAATAAATTATCATATTATGTTTTAGGGTTTTCTGAAAGTTATTTTCTATATATAGTTCTGTAAATCTTAGGGTTGGGAGAGCTTGAATTTGAATTAAAAATAACATTTCTGTTTGAAAGTTATTTCTTATAATTTTCAGTATTCTTTTTTTAATCAATGAACTTTGATACCTATTTCCTGATATTCCTAAAATCAACAGGTTATAAAAATCAACAGGTTATCAACGGATTATAATAGGATTCCGTTTTACCATTGATATTCCGTTGCGTCAATTGGTATCAGAGCTTGCGCTCGTTCTTTGAAAAGCCATGCCATCAAAGAAAGGATGCCAGACTGTACCTGTAGAGGAGGTTTATAATTGTGACACAACAGTTCAGATGGAGCAACGTATCATGAACCATATAGAGGAACGTATGATATAAGTGGTGGATTAGTTAACTCAATGGATAAATGAGCTTTTAAGAGATCAAATATTTAATCTTCATGCCTCAAAAATAATGTCAAATGTCAATTGGGATTTACCTCCAGTATTTGGTAATTATCCTAATGAAGAAATATTATTATTTACAACGATAGTTTCATCATCTATTGAGAATTATAATAATATCGGGGAATCATAATACAGTTTCACAAGAAAGAAGAATATTATTATGAAGATCCATTTTTTAGTAATCTTTCTACTGCATCTGATTCTCAATTCATCAAAAAAAATTTAATTTAAACTTATATCCAAAGTTATTGGACAGATTGGATGAGAATTATAAAGTTTTACATTCTTTATAAGTATTTTACGATCATGTGTTTTCAATATAGATTTCTTTTACCTAAGGATTCTTTTGAAAATAATGTTGCTGCAAATTTTCTCTACCCAAGAGAGAATGATAGAGATCAACAAGATTTGGTGTTTTTCATATTTATATTTGTATATTTTTGATATTTTTATTTTTCTTAATTACTTTTAATAGGAAACTTAGTTTTAGGCGTTATTTAAGATATTATATTAGTTTTGATTTGTTTTTCTATTTAAGTTAGTTTTGATTTATTTTCTTATTTATGTAAATCTTGTGATTTGTTTCCTTTTGGAAATAAATTACCATATTATATTTTAGGATTTTCTGAAAGTTATTTCCTATATATAGTTATGTAGACCTTAGGGTTGGAAGAGTTTGGATTTGAATTAAAAATAACCTTTCTATTTGAAAGTTGTTTCTTCCAATTTTCAGTATTCTTTTTTTGAATCAACAAACTTTGATGCCTATTTCTTGGTATTCCTAAAATCAACAGATTATAGAAGATTATTTTTCGGTATTTGTGCGCGAATCAACTGATTATAATAGGATTCCGTTTTACCATTGATATTCCGCTGCGTCACAATAGTATTATATAAGTATTTTAAACATTTTTTCAATTACTCAAATGATAATTTACAACTCTAAAATCTCTAAAATTAGAGAAAGGATAAGAAATTTTTTTGAGTCGAATACTAAAATAAGATTTCAATGAAACTTAAAAGTTGCAAAAACAAAAAGATCATTTGCAAACCGGCAATCTGAGTTATAAACAAAAAGGCAAAAAACACTTTTATAAAATTATTTTTTAAAAAAATTAGAAACTAAACTAAAAAAATATGAGAAACTCTTCTATTATAAGTCATTTGTCTGATGTGGTTGATATCATATAACATAATGATGATGTTTGTTCTATATGTTCTTTAGCAAAATAACAAAGATTACCATTTTTTAAAAGTCAAATCCAAACATCTCAGTTGTTTGAGTTACTACATATAGATTTATGGGCGCCTTATAAAACTTCTTCTATGTCTAGGGAACATTATTTCCTCACCATAGTTAATTATTTTAGTAGGCCTACTTAGACATATCTGCTTAAAACCAAAGTCTAAACTTCTAAATCTCTTAAACAGTTTTTGCTTATGGTTCAAACTCCTTCTATGTCTAGGGAACATTATTTCCTCACCATAGTTAATTATTTTAGTAGGTCTACTTGGATATATCTGCTTAAAACCAAAGTCCAAACTTTTAAATCCTTTAAACAGTTTCTGCTTATGGTTCAAATTCAATTTTTAGCCACTGTTGAGTTCATTAGATTTGATAATGGCACTGAATTTACTGGTTCTCAGTATTCAACCCTTTTTACTCAATTTGGCATTGTTCATAAAAAAAAAACTTGCCCATATACTCTTCAACAAAATGATATAGTTGAATGCAAACATAAACATCTTTTGCAAACTGCTAGGGCTCCCATATTTCAATCTAAACTAACCAAATTCTTTTGGGGTGATGTTATATTGTGTGCAACACATATTATAAATAAGCTTCCAGCTGCAATACTATACTAGAAAACTCCTTATGAACTAGTGAATCATAAAAACCAGATTACAGAGCCCTTAAAATGTTTGGGTCATTGTGTTTTGCTACTAATACACAACTATATAAAGACAAGTTTTCTCCTAGAGCTTTTCCATGTGTCTTCATAGGTTACATGCTTGGTCAAAAGGCATATAAACTTTATAATTTTTTAGATCATTATGTTGTTGTCTTTAGGGATGTAATGTTTCATGAATACTCTTTCCCATATCATAATCCTCAAACTCTTCATCAATATGTTTCCTTTGAGTCTTCTTCTTCATTACCTATTCTCCCTTTATCATTTAAAGATTCTGTTGATACTATTCTGATTGATTTACCTAATATCTTTCCAGCTCCCATTGAGTCTTATAAACCTCTTTCTCCATCTAATACTCATGTGTCTTCTACTTTAGAACCATATACTATTCCTTCTATGTCATCTCCTTCTCCATCTCCAATTCCAGTTCCTATAAGACAAAGTGATAGAATTAGAACTAAACCTAAATGGTTAGAGGACTTTGCCTCTTCTGTCCACATGCAACATTCTACCCCTATTACTTCACAACCTTTTTATCCTTTATAGCCTCATATAACCCCTTTTGTTTTTGGCAAAGCAAATATGGAATTTGTAGCCAATGTATCTGCAATCCAGGAGCCTAGAACTTACAACCAAGCTAAAAATGATCCAAATTGGATTGATGCTATGAATAAAGAAATTCAAGCCTTAGAGCTCAATCAAACCTGGACTGTAACTGACTTGCACCAAATAAAAAAATAATTTGGTCAAAATGGGTGTATAAGATCAAATACAATCCCAAAGGTACTGTTGATAGATACAAGGCAAAATTAGTAGCAAGAATGGATTATAATGATAGTTTTGCCCTTATAGCAAAAGTTGTTACTATTAGAGTATTTTTAGCTGTTGTTGTCCATCATAATTGACCTATTCATTAATTGGACATCAATAATGCTTTTTTGCATGGTAATCTTGATGAAGAAGTGTACATGATTCCTCCAGAAGGATATTCTATCCCTCCATCTAAAGTTTGTAGACTTTAAAAGTCTCTTTATGGCCATAAACAAGCCTCTATGTAGTAGAATCTTGAATTCACTACCAAACTCCAAGCCTTTGGCCTCACACAATCCAGTTCTGAAAATTTCTTATTCATCAAAAGCACTTGATCTAGTTTTTTGGCCTTACTCATTTATGTTGATGATGTCTTGATCACTGAAACTTCAGAAATTGAGATTTCTTTTGTTAGAAGGAGGACGATTCTATGTAGTTGTGCATTGATTACCGACAGTTTAATAAGGTGACTGTTTGGAATAAGTAATTGTTGCCCAGAATTGATAATTTGTTTGATTAGTTATAAGGGGCAAGTTATTTTTCCAAGATTGACTTGAGGTCGAGTTATCACTAGTTGAGGATTCAGAAGGAAAATGTGTCTAAGACAACTTTTGGGATGAGATATGGCCACTACGAGTTCTTGGTGTTGCCGTTTGGCTTAACAAATGCACCGACTGCATTTATGGATTTGATGAATAGGGTGTTTAAGCCACTCTTGGACAAATTTGTCATTATTTTCATTAACAACATCTTTGTGTATTCAAAAATTAAGGAGGAGCATGAGGAACATCTTCGGATGGTATTACAGACTTTGAGAGATCACCGGTTATTTGCTAAGCTCTCAAAATACGAGTTTTGGTTGGACAATGTTTGCTTCTTGGGGCATATGATAAGTAAGAAAGGAATTAAGTTCGATTTAAGGAAAGTGGATTCAATCCTTAATTGGCCTAGACCTATGAATGTGTCAGAGGTTCAGAGTTTTTTTGGGTTTGGCAGGCTATTATAGGAGATTTGTGCAGGATTTCTCCAAGATTGCAACTCCATTGTCTAGGCTCACTCAGAAGCAGGTGAAGTTTGTATGGACAAATGACTGTGAAGGAAGCTTTCATAAACTTAAGACTCATCTCACGACTGCACCTATCATAGCTTTACCATCTAGTGAGGGATGGTATGCGGTATATTGTGATGCTTCTAGAATGGGGCTTGGGTGTATGTTGATGCATAATGGAAAGGTAATAGCTTATGCTTTGTGGCAGTTGAGAAAGCATGAGATGAATTACCCAACTTGTGATATAGAAATGGCAGCTATGATTTTTGCATTAAAGATATGGAGACACTATTTATACGGAGAAAAGTGTGAGATCTTTACTGACCACAAAAGTTTGAAGTACATCTTCCAGCAAAAGGATTTGAACCTTAGGCAAAGACGATGGATGGAGTTACTTAAGGATTATGATTATGATATACTGTATCACCTTAGAAAGGCGAATGTAGTAGCAAATGCCTTGAGTAGGAAGTCTATGGGAAGTGTAACTCACATTCAAGTGCATAGAAGGTTATTGATCAAAGAGTTGCATAGATTGCATGATTTGGGGATCCAATTTGGCTTATCAGATACAAGAGTGTTTTTGGCACATTTTCAAGTTAAGTCACTTTTCATTGATAAGATCAAAGAAGCACAGGATAGAGATCCTTAATTGGTTAAGCTTAAGGGTGATGTGGAAGCTGAGAAAGCTCTAGGATTTGCTGTTGTGGATGGTGTTATGAGGCATGGTGACCATTTATGTGTTCCCAACGTGGATGGATTGAAAGAGTTGATATTGAGGGAGGCACATCATACTACTTATAATGTGCATCCAGGTGCGCCTAAGATGTAACATGACATCAAGGGATTGTATTGGTGGAGTGGAATGAAGAAGGATCAAGCGGAGTTTGTAGCAAAATGTTTGACTTGCCAACAAGTGAAGATTGAACACCAGAAGCCTTCTAGATTGCTTCAACAGCTATCATTGCCAGAATGGAAATGGGAGAGAGTTACTATGGATTTTGTGGTTGGGTTGTCAAAGACTTCAAGAGGCCATGATTCAATATGGGCTATTGTTGATAGATTGACCAAGTCAACTCACTTTTTGCCAGTCAAGATGACTTATATGGCTTTTCAGTATGCATAGATATATGTTGATGAAATAGTGAGATTGCATGGAGTTCCAGTTTTGATTATATTGGATAAAGGCACTCAGTTTATATCAAGATTTTGGAAGAAACTTCAAGAGTCTTTGGGCACTCAGCTAGACTTTAGCACAACTTTCAATCCTCAGACTGATGGACAATTAGAAAGGATTATACAAACTTTAGAGGATATGCTATGTAACACTTCAGTTAAAGCTTACAACTTGAACCATAAAGGGTAAACCTAGGAGATTTTTTCTTTGTTTGAAAGTTATGTATTATTGTATGTATATGCTTGAATTGAATATATATGCATGTTTTAGGAAGTATTATACGTATAAAAGTGGTTTAAATGCTGTTAGGAAGAAATTGGGAAAAATCAAATTTTTGGTGAACTGGGGGCAAAATGGTCATTTCACACCCCCTTCGAGTTTATGAAAATTAATATTATATTTGAAGGTAGAAAAGAATATTAGGACATGAAAATGATGATATTATATTTATTTGAAATTTTGTTGGAGA
>CANXYC011665639.1:0-21440 GCA_948193065.1 Aleurites moluccanus
ATGATGGGTTTCCGCTGCAAAGATTAGGTAAGTTATATTTTCCGCTGCGATATTGTGAGTGATTGTATAGTATGAGATTGATGGGTTCTATGGGTGCCGGTCGCCATTGGCATCTCCCGTGCCCTAGGACCGTCGCGATCCAGCTCGCAAGAACGGGTCGTGACATCTAGAATTGAAAAGATTAGACTTGGTTTCTCTTTGAGTAGGAACCCTAATTTTTGGTAATGTGTTGAAATGATATGTAGGAAGGTGAATCAAGGATTTTGAGGTATTTATAGCAAGCTAGAAGTGATTAAAGATTATTGCATTTGGGGTGAATTATGAAATGCATTAGTATATGGTAACTACCATAAATTTTTTATTGTTTTGTTCTTATACATATATGTTCATATTCTTTTAATATATATACACTATTAGTATTAATATTAATGAAGCCATTGTTATTCTTATTCATGATCATTGAAAACCCTCTTTCTTGATAAGCCACTTTGTTCATTGATGATGACATAGTTATCATTCTTTGAACTAAGTTTATAATATACCTTATTAATTATTGCTACTGAATATGTTATTGGGCCATAGGACATAAATTAATGTTGTTGATATTGAGAGGCCATTTGGATTATTATATGTTCATTGTATTCCACCAAGCCATAACCAAATAGTGGATCACAAAAATGATTGAACGCCTTCACCAGTGAGGAAACAATTCACTTGACTATGCACCACTGACTCAGTTAATAGGATCATGTTTATCAGTGTACTCACCTAGAGAGGATTATAGTGCCCTAGAAGCATGCTCAGCCAAACATGTATTTATTGATAAAGGGAGTGTTATTATCCTATTACTATTATAATGATTAATTGTTCTATCATGTAAGAGATGATTTGATTGGTGTCAATCTTTAAGGCACTATGATTCCATTGTTTATGAATACTATTGATAATGACATGTGATATATGTACAATTGTATATGTAAATGTAAATGTATAAGCAAATGATGATTCATTGTTCTTCTTTTAGGAAGCCTCCAAGTGTGGATATATTTTATAATTCATTGAGTTGAAAGCTCACCCCCTCTTCACATGTATTTAGTAAGTGGTAGATTTGAGGACGGGGATCAAGCTTTTTGAACCATTCTTTCCAAGAAGATTTCACATGTATAGTTTGGTTATATCTTGTGATGTAATTATTAATACGAATATTTATTCTGTAGATTACTCTGTAGTATTGAATGGTTTACGAATTAGACTAGATGTTTATGATTTGAGAATGGATGAAATAAATTAATAGTAATGATGGTAATGGCTTATTATTAGTTGATAATAATAGATTATGACAGTGTGTATGGTGGATATAAATGTTGCATAGTATATGTGCTCTAGGATTAGTGTTAATAACATGCATGAGTTCTATTTGTGTTCGGTGGCCTTTTCGGGGTGTGACACATTCTTATGATTCTAAACTTTCTAGAGTCCATTTAGCTATTTTTTAGCTTCAATTTAACCATTAAGAGAAGATTTATGAAAGGTATAGAGTAAGAGTTACTATTTATACTACTATTTACTTAAAAACTATACATGTTTTTACTTAAAAATCATAAATATTCTAACCTTCCAGACTAACCATAAATATTTGTAGTTAATACTCTTAAATATTTATTCAAAGCTTATAAATAACTTATATAATTATATTTAAGCTCAAATCAAAATTTTAAAGGAAAATAGAGAAAAATGTATTTTCTCTCACTTGAAGAACTAGGAGGAATCTTGGTGGATCTTTTGTGATTTTCTTCAAATCTTGGTGATTTTGGATAATCTTTTAGAATAAATAAATGGGATAGTTTTATTAGGGTTTAAGAACTTCAAAATCTAAAGAAGAAAGAAAGAAATTGTTGTATCGGCTGAAAGGATAAAATGATTCTTTTTATACTCCACAACAGGTAACAGACATTAGCTTATAGGTCATGCTCATTAACTTGCCTGTTTAGCTTATTTCATGTAAAGATCATTTACAGGCATTCCTAATGCGTAATACTTATTGCTTGATTTTCAGAATTTGATCAATTTCAAATTAAAATAAAAAACGTTCATTACTAGAATGGTAACACTCATTATTACTATTTTATAGGTCAAAGTTACTTAGATTTCATATTTGTTATGCTTAAAATTCAATTTTGAAAATCTCACACAAAAAAAAAATTTACAGGTGTTACGGATAGTTGATGCTCATTATCACCATCAATACCAAGTTCTCCTCCTTAAAAAATTAGCCACTTAACTCAATTTTATAAACATCAATAACATGCTAAAACTTTTAAATATTCAATTCTATGGATCTAAGAAATTTAAACACTTACTAACTAAGTTAGGCAAAAACATTCCAATACTCAAAATCTATAATATTAACAATGCCATACAAAACATAACAATCATAATCCAAGATATTACAATTATATTATAAAATAATTAATATAAAATTATTAAAATACTGAAAAGTGCTGACAATTTTTTTTTTAATTGTTGGATGAGAGATAAAATATTTAACATATTTTAAATTATATTTATTGTATTAAAAATATCCTTTCATTATATTTATTGTATTAAAAATATTTCTTTCTTTTATAATTAAATATTATTTTTTTTAATTTTTGTTCTTACTTAATTTTAAAATAATAATAATAATTTAGTTTTTATTTCTTGTAATATTTATATCATAATTTTTCAATTTAAATAAATTATAAAAATTATTTATATATTAATAATCCATGAGTTAAAAAAACATAAACCATATCCACTAAACATGCTAAAAAAAATAGTAAACAGGAAAAGATGATATGATATTGATTGGTGAGAAAATATGACAAGTATACATTTTCTTACGTCATAGAAAATAAGCTTAACCACTAACATTATTATTGCACACTCTCAATTCAATCTCTACTCATCATTTCTCATATTTTTCTTATATATATAAGAAAATTGTGCCATGGGATTCCTCCAATTTATTTTTGTTTATATTGAATTGTAATTTACAATAAATATTTATATTACATCTATATATATATATATATAGGAGCGGAGTTATTATTAGGTCAAAGAATTTTAACGCCAAGTTTAATTGATTCACCAATAATATAAATATTAAATATTAAATATATATGATAAAATTAATTGAATAGTTTAATAATATATTATGATATTTATCAGAAAATAATTATTATATTTTTAAAAAATTAAAAAAAAATTAATATATTAAATTATTTTACAAAAATAAATAATAATTAATCATAGTATAAATATTAAATATTAAAAATATATGAAAGGATTAGATCAGCCCTATATTAATATATAGAATTAGATGAGCTGTACATTTATTATAAATTCTTATTTTAATGCCTAGAATTTATAAAATAATTTTTCAAGATAATAGGACTTTTTGTCATGCATGCACTTGCGCAAATCACGTCCATTATAGGCGTTAAAAAACATTAGTACATAGAAAAAGATGATATGATATACATATTGATTAGTGAGAAAATATGACAAGTGTACATTTTTGTACGTCAGAGAAAATAATGATATTAAATTCAATGCCAACTCAAGTGCCTAACAACTAAAATCATTATCATTGCACTCTCTATATTCAATCTCTAGTTGCCAATTTTCATGTATTTCATTTTCATATAAGAAAATTATGCCATAGGATTCTTCCAATATATATATAATTCACTCGTCATAGTTAGATGAATTGCCTATAATTTATAATATAATTTTCCAAAATAATCAGAATAGATAAAAAATTTTAGAAAAAAATATAATTTTATATAAATAGGACTCGTTATTATATATAATAAATATAAATCGAATTAGGAATTGATGAATAAAATAATAAAATAGTGAATATAATTATATTTTTTAAAAAATAATTTTTTCAAAATTTATTATTATTTTTTTTTATTTATTAAGTGTTGGACTGAAAATTTATATCAATTTACTGATAAATTATATAATAAAATTTTTAGTACTATTGGTTTGAAAATTGAAACTAAAGTTTTAATTTTATACTGATAAATAATTCTCTTTCTGATTAAAATTTTATTATTATTTAAATGACATTTAAAATTTGTTATTAAATTATTAAATTAATATTAATATTATAGTTTAATAAAATTATAAATTCAAATTGTAAGATTTATTTCATGTAAATTATTATAATAAAAGAAATTTAAATTTAATTATGATTAAAATAAAAAAATTAAATATAAATGATGGATATTTTAATATTTTTATAGAATTTTAATAGTTAAATTACGATTGGTTGCACTAAAATGCTACTAAAAAACCTGTAAAAAAAAGATAATAATATTTGAAGTGGAAAAGTTCAACAATTTCAAAATTCCATTCAACGAGAAGAGAATAAAAGATAGAATAACCAATCATACAAAAGATTGCAAGAATTTTAAAACAAAGGGGAAAAATCCCAAACTGAGAGTAATATTCTCAGATACAGTTTTTTTTGTTCTAATCATATTTATTAAGAATTGAAAATTTAAAAATATAAAATAAAATAAATACGTGAGAAAGAGGTTTCTGATGTATTATTTTAAATGATATTAATTATAACGAAATATAACTCTATTAATATCTTTTTTATATTAATTTATTTATATTTTTTAATATAATTATTTTTTAACTTTTTTGTCTGAAATAATTATTATTAACGAGTATTTTTAACGTATCAAATAAAATCATTGAATAATTAATAGGTTGTTGCCAGAGAATTAATATATAAAAATGTATATATAGTATTGCAATAATTTAACTTTAATAAATTGAAGAAACAATAATTCCAATAAAATAATATCGGTAGGTATACCAAAAGGAACCATTAATGTTGGGATAGGATCAAAAGATTATACGAGAGATAATAGAAAAGAGATAAAAACTAAATATAGATGATAAATTTTATGATGTTTATTTTCTGATAAAAATAAATCTTTGAGCCAATTAAATGTTTATTTTCTGGTATAAAAAAAGGTTAAAGAAGTTTTAAAAACTTTCAGATTTTCTTTTTCTTTTTTATATGATATTATAGTTTATTTTATTAGAAAAATGTGATATAATAGTTATTAATTAAAGTTATAATCTCATAATTTTAAAATCCATTTTAATATTATTAAGTTGATTATCTTAATTTGACTAATTACGATATATGTCAAAAGAAAAATAATAAAAGAAAAATATATCTTTGAAAAGCCAAATAATATAAATTATTAAAAAGTATTTATTAAGATTTCTCTGAAGCAAACTGAATGCCAAAATTCTTGATGGATTGATGAGATGCAGCCATGGTAAAGGTTAGAGAAAATTTTAGGGTTTCCTTGGAGTATTTGAAAGGTTATGAGAGAGAATAGGTGGTTGAGGCTAGAATTTTATGAGTTTAAATAGAAAATATTGGTAGATAAGAAATAAATGCGGTTAATAGTGAAATAATTACTCTTTCGAACTTTTAAAATATACGGTGTAATGGATATTATAGATTGTATCTAGGGATCGCAATGGGGCGGGATGGGGGCGTGGGAATCATCTCCATCCCCACTCCCGCCTTAACGGGGAATCTTCATTTTCGTCCTCGTTTCACATACGGAGATAATTTAGTCTTCATCCCCATCTCCGTGGGAATCTCCATTCCCCGTGGGGATCTCCGTTCCTCGCTTAAATTTTGTATTACTAAATTTATTTATATCTATAAAATTTATAAATAATAGCTAAAAATATAAAAAAATTTATTTAGAAAATATTAATAAATTCAAACACACAAAACATCAACCAAACATAAATAAAATATAAATATTTTAATACATCAAAAATATTCAGTAATATTTTTTAATAAAACATTAAAAATTCAGCATACATTAAATTATGAGTACTTGAATAAATTTAATATAATAAGCGCTTTCAATAAATTTAATATAATAAGCGCTTTCAATAAATTTCAACAATCTCATAAAAATTATTTATTGAACAAATTATTCCTTATATATATATATATATATATATATATATATATAATTTTATACAAAGAATAATTAAATAAATATAATAATTAATCAAGTATAATAACGGGTCCCCATGGAGACGGGGATGGGGATCCCCACGGGGTGGGGAATACACTCCCCGTCCCCGGCCCGTCCCCGCTAATAGGGAAAAAATATTCCTCATCTCCGCCCCCATGGGGAGACAAATCGGAGAATCCCCACCCGTTCGGAGCAAATCCCTGCGGAGAACGGAGATTCCCCACCACATTGCCATCCCTAATTGTAACGGTAGTTATAAAAGTGAAAAATTTTAAAAATTGAGAAAATTACTATCATGGGCGTTAAAAAAGTCAAGAGTGTTATAGCATATTTGTAACGTGGTCGTTACAATTTTTACTCAATTGATCTAACGACAGTTACATAGATGAAACAAACTTTATGAAGAATTAAGAATTATTTGAACTGAAACAAGAAAAATTTATGAAGAATTAAGAATTATTTGAATTGAAACAAGAAAAATTTTGGAAATATAGCTCATGTATTTCATTTACATGGTTGTAATCCATTCATTGGCAATAATTTAATATAAATTAAGTATAAACCACATGAATTTATATAATTTCCTTCACTTTGATCTCAATTTGCACAACAAAATACATATTGCACAAGATACTCACTTATCAAGTAAAATCATCATATTATACTAAACACAATAAATTTAATCAAAGATTTTGAAAAGATTATACCTGAAAGGTATTAATCATACCCAATTTTCTTCTAATGAAGTAGAATGCTTCCTTATCCAATGATTTAGTGAAGATGCCAGCCAATTATTATTTGGTATCCACAAATTCAATATCAATATGCCTTTTGAATACATGATTTCTAAGAAAATGATGTTTAATGTCTATATGTTTTTTGCGTGAGTAATAAATTAAATTTTTAAAAAGCTTAATAACACTAGTACTATCACATTTTATGGAAACACAATCAAAAGAATGTCCAAAATTTTCAAGTTGAATTATCATACATAGAAGTTGAGTGCAACAACTGGCGGTTGCTATATACTTGGCTTTTGTGATTGATAGTGAAATTGAGTTTTACTTTATAGAAAACCATGATACTAATATATTTCTCAAAAATTGAAAAGAGTCATTTGTATTTTTTCTATCAATTCTACATCCTCCGAAATCAGCATTGAAATAACCATATAAGTCAAATGAGGATCCTTTCAGATACGATAAACTTAAGTTTGGTATGTTCATAAGGTATCTCATGATTTGTTTAGCTTCAGTTAAAAGTGATTCTTTTGGATTGGATTTAAAACATATATATATGCATACACTAAATAATATATTAGGATTAGATGCAGTTAAATAAAATAAGGACCTAATCATGACTCTATAAAGTTTAGTATCAAAATTTTTACATTTTTCATCGACTTTGAACTTGATTGATGTGTTCATCGGACTAGGTTAAGGCTTGATATTGTCCATTCCAAATATTTTTAGCAATTCCTTTGTGTATTTCGATTGGTTGATTAAGGTTTCTTTTTCAAGTTATTTGATTTGAAGTACCAAGAAGAAGTTGAGCTCTCCTATCATACTCATTTAAAATCACCATGCATAGACTTAAAATAGCACCAAATATGAAGTCATCAATATAGATTTTAACAATTAAAATATCTTCCTTCACTTGATTTATAAAAAAAATTGTGTCAATTTTTTCATTTAGAAAAACATTTTTCAAGAAGAAAATTACTCAACCTCTCATACCAAACTCTTATAGCTTGTTTTAAACAATATAAAGCTTTTGAAAATTTAAACACATGGTTTGGAAATGTTTCATTTTTAAAACCATAAAGTTGATCAACATAAACATCTTCTTGAATAAAGACATTTAAAAATGCGCTTTTAACATCCATTTTAAAAAGTTTAAAATTTTTGTAGCATGTATAAGCAACTAACATATTGTTTCTAGTCTAGCTACGGGAGCATGTATTTCATCGAAATCTATACTTTTTTTTCTTGTGCATATCTTTGAGCAACTAGTCTTGCTTTATTTCTTATCACAATTTTGGATTCAATAAATTTATTGCGAAATACCCATTTTATTTCAATTACTGGATGATCTTGTGGTCCAGGAACCATTATTCACACTTTGCTCCTTTTAAATTGATTTATCTCTTATTACATATCCATGATGATCATTTTCAAGAGTATCTTTGACATTTTTTTGGCTCCATTTGTGATAAAAATAAAACTTATTCATAAGTATTATGGACTTTTGATCTAGGTTTTACACCTTGATTTGGATCAACAATGATTTAAGCGTTTTTGACCTCATTTCTTACTCTTAAATGATGTGGCTCTTAAAGCTGATGAATATGTTATATTGATTCCTTAATATCTTTATCTTCTTTTGCCAAAATTCATGATTTGATCTTCTTGTACTTTCAAGGTTAAATCTCTCATCATATCTTCAAAGACTTTGTCATATTCATCCCTATCAACAATCTTAGAGGGAAATTCATCAAACATAATATGAATGGATTCTTCAACTAAAAGATTTATTTTGTTGAAGATCCGATAACAACATTTATTTTTATTAATAAAATAGTATTGTATTATTATTCAAAATAACTTATAACAGGTAAGGACAAATTTCATATTAGAAGTACTAAAATACTCTTGATTTAAAGAAAAAATCAAATTTTTTAAAAAATTTCTAATTAGTTCCAAATTTAATTTTGGGGTTAATTAAAAAAAAAAAAAGAGAACTTTTCGTGAAATTGTAATTTTCGCATGAACTTTTAATTTTGATAATTCAATACATATTTGGAATGTATAGAATAACCAAGAATGATAGTCTCATCATATTTTGCATCAAATTTACTTAAATTATCTTTGCCATTATTTAATATAAATATTTGCAACCAAAAGGGTGAAAATATGTAACATTAAACTTTTTTCCTTTCCATAATTCATACAAAGTCTTTTTGAGAATTGGTCTTATCATTACTCTATTCAATATGTATCAAAGCTTTGGCTAAAAAATACTTAGGCAAATCATTTTCACAAAGTATTATTTTTGCCATTTCAATTAATAACTTATTTTTCCTTTCAACAATACTATTTTGTGAAGGAGTACTAGGTGCTGAAAAATTATGTAAAATGTCATGCTCTTTAAAATATATTTCAAAATCTGAATTTTTAAATTCTTTTTCATGATCATTCATAATGCTAGAAATAACATCATCAACCATAATAGGATAATAATTATTTCCACCAAAACTTGCAGTTCTAATTAGGCAAAAAAAAAAAAATCAATATGAAGAAATTAAAGTGGTCTAAAAGTTGAAACAATATTTTTAAATTTAGAAGAACTTCTAGAATATTTTCCATTTGCACATGCATCATAAATATTTTCCTTTTTAAAATTAATTTGGGCAAACCATTTACTAAATCCATTTTCAAAAGTTTGGAGTTACATCCATACTAGCATGACCAAGTTTTCTATGCCATAATGACAAATCTTCATCTTTTGATGTATCCAAACAAAAATGTTCAAGAGATGCGTTACTTAGGTCCACAATATAGTTATTGCCTTGGCGATATCATATGAAAGCTATCTTGTTGGTTTTGATGTCTATTACTTTATATGCAAAAGATTTAAAAACAACTTTATAATCAACATCACACAATTGACTAATGCTAAGCAAGTTGTGTTTTAATTTATCAACAAAAAGAACTTTGAAAATAGATACATCATCGTCGCCAATAGAGCCAATACCAATAACCTTGTCTTTGAATTGCCACCAAAGTTTATATTTTCAGCTTTGGCCTTGAGCTCAATGAACTTGAATTTATCTCAGGTCATGTGCTTAGAGCATCCACTATTTATTATCCAAGTGTTTTTCTTTTACTAGTATTTAGAAAATAAGAAATATTTCATCATTTCTTTGGTATCCAAGTTCCATTGGATTCATACATGTTGGCACATTTAAGAGTTTCTATCCCTTTTTCAATTAGGGTTGTTCCTTTTGGAACCCAAATCTTTTTAATAGTGTAAGGTCTCTTAAATTTAATTGGACATTTTTTAATTTCATGACGATGATATTTGTAATACTTGCATTTTGCCTCCTTTTAGGATTCAAAACTTTCCTTTAAAAAAAGGAATTAACTTTCTTGACTTTTATATTCATTTTATTTCCTAATTCGACTTTATAAAAAATCGCTCTATGTGAAACAATGATATGTTTCAGAGTCTTACTTCCTTTAGTGAACTTATTTAAAAGCTCTTTCGTATCTTTAAGCTCACTATTGACTTTCTCATGCTCACTCAAGAGTTTTGAGTAATCATTTTTCAAATTGATAGTTTGAGTGAGATTTTTCCTTTTCAATATTAAAGTCTAAATTTTCTTTTGGTAAAACCTGCTCAACTTTAAGTTTCAATTTGTATAAGTTTTTCTTTAAAACCTTATTTTCTTTTGAGATTGCATTTTTAATTTTAAGAAAAGTAAAAGATTCAGGATTTACTTCAAAAAGATATTCATCGTCAATGTCTTCATTTATCCCAAGGCTTGAAACAAAGATTGACTTTCTCTTTCTCTATCTCATCGAAGGAATCTTCATCATTTGAAGTTTTATTTCACTCTAAGCTGAATAGACTTTGTTCTTCTTTCTAAATCTTTTTTTTTTTCTTTCTTCTTCTTGCACTTAAGATTAGGGCAATCTAATCTTATATGACTAGGTTTTTTTCATTCATAACATATAATTTCAACCCTTTTATTTTCCATTTGCTTCTTCTTTACCTTGAATCTTATTTTCTTGAATTTTTGTTAGGAAAAAAATTTGTCAAAATCTTCTTGTGAGTAAGACAATTTCATCATAATTTTCCTCTTCACTAGAGGTGTCTTTGTTCTTTTCCAAGATTTCTTTCAAAGCAATTCTCTTTTCTTTCTTGATAGACTTCTGTTCTTCTTTATCCTTTGTAACTTCTTTATTATTGAGCTTCAATTCAAAAGTTAAGAGATTTTCAATCAAGTCTTCAAGAATCATAGAGCTCAAATTTTTTGACTCTTCAATTGCATCCACCTTTGTATCAAATTGTGCCGGTAAATATCTCAAAAGCTTGGTGATAAACTCTTTTTGGGTGAATATCTTGTTAAAATCCTTCAAGTCATTCACAATCATAGTGAATCGTTTGTATATTTTGTAAGATAAATAAATAATTATCTTTAATGGCTTATTTAAAATAGGAAGATAATTAAGTGATAATCCCAATATCCCATAATCCCATATTTTTAGGAGCCTTATCCTCTCATTGATGGATATGATAGGATGGGGGTTATTAAATTAAAATATGATAAAACTGGGTCCTCCACTTTCTCTCATTAGTTTTTACGGTAATCCATCTACTCTGTAAACATAAAGGAATAGAGAGCAAAAGTGAGAAACTTGGTTTTGCTAGATAAACTACGATAATGACATCTTCTTCAAGTTTGATGGCTACAGATAAAGGTATTTCAGTTCATGTTTATTATAAAATATTTAATTTAAACGATCCTAAATTATGTATGTTAAATCAGATAAATTTAACAAAAGGTTTGTAATTTGGTAAAGATTTGGGGTTAGTTTTTTATATGGGTGACTTATATATTGCACAAATTAGTTGGTATGGTGTCTACATATTTATCTCGAGAGAAAACTGTGGATACAACAAAATTGATTAGAAGTAAAACTATTATTCAATGAAAGTATATGTTTAATGAGACTATTTTTTTCTAGAAAATTTAACTTTAATAGTTAAATAATATTTAACAAAATTTGAATTAAAGTAATATTAAGTTATACAAAGTTAAAGAACTACATAACATACAATGTCTAAACAAAGAAAAACTTCTCCTATTATGATTATTATGAGTCACAGCTGGAACAAAATCCTATAGTTGATACCATTTAAATGAGAGACATATTAAGAGAAATATAGGAAACAAATTTAACATTTTTTCCTTTCTAGATGCTTTCGAATATATCCCTTATATTCTCAAAATGCAAACATGCATATTGACTTTGACTAAACAAATTAAACTATTGTCAAAACTTGTTTACATATCCAAGTGGGAAGTTCACAATCAAGGTCCATTACAATGGAGCAGAAGGAGAATTATGATATTTACTATGTCTCGATTGCTCCCCTGATAGGATTATAGGGATAACATATACAAAATCCTTCATAAATTAGGTTTGAGGGGCATGATGAGATATTGGTGGAGGGTGCCAAGCAAAGGCTACAAAGATGGGTTGAGGGAGATAAAGACAAATGATTTTACTTGCCCTATTTAGTAAATGGGACGGGACAAGTTTTCTATTTTGAATCCGAGTAGTGTTCGAGTAATTGTATAACCCATTTCGAAATCGAATCCAATAATATATATTATATATATTTTTTATTTTTTTAAATATTATATTATATTTAATTTATATATCTTTAATTTATAATTATTAATTTTTATGTGAAATATAAAATTATACTATATGGATATGTAAAAAAAAAAATACATAAATGTATATGTACATATAAAAACTTAGTATTAAAAATATTTTTTAAAGGGAAAAATATAAAATATAAAAGAAATATATAAACGGATATTATCTATCTGATTCGCCGAGCATGGCGAATGGCGTGACAGGTATTTTTATTTTAAAATAGGTCAACTCTGAATTTTATAAAACTTGCCCCAAACCCAACCCATTCACATCTCTAATATCAACTATACAATGAAAGCAGCCTCCTAACCAAGGAACAAAAGTGTTGTAATTGAAGACCTTGAAAAGCAAGAAGATGATGCAAGGGGGCAAAAATTAAGCAATCCGCTCAAGTCGCTGGACAATCAAGTGAAAGGGAAGCCGACTAAAAAATAAATGTTCAAATGGCATAGATATGTTTGAACCAACAGGACATTCTGATATGCATATTACAAATGACATACATGAACCTTAAGTGGATTGTTAGTTTGATATACATGAAGAGTTGTTGAGTGTAGAAGCTGAAATAGTACCAGAGGGACATGAAGCTGTTTATCATGAAATAGAAGTAGGCCAATATGAAAGAGTAGCAAATGACATTAAAGAACAATCCTGCCATGTATGTACTGATGTGACATTTGAAGCTCAAATACAAGCAAATGAACCTGCGAGAGCCACATTTGAACATGAAGTACAATACCAAAATTTGGATATGGATTCAACAATGCAATTTGAGGTGGATGGGAATGAACAGGCAGTCCAGTATGGGCATTTCAACGAGGATTCAATAGTGCAATCTGCAATAGAAACAAATGAGGAGGCGATATAGTAGTAGCATTTCAACGTAGATGCAACTGTACAAATTGATATTAAAGCAAATGAACTTGAAGTTTACATGAATCAAAGTACAATACAACCTAGTGGTCTTGGTGATGCACAACCTAAACGTGAAGCTGATGATTTAAACTTTCAAGATCCAAACTATGAATTAGCAGACATGGATGATGACCTAACAAAGATGCTAAGTGATAATAGGAACAAATATAGGCAATAATATATCGATTATGCCTGCAAGAGCTAACAAAGGACCTATTGGTACAAGAGAAAAGTTGCAATCTATACATGTGGATGCTGGAAATGAACAATATGACTAAGAATCTAACTATGCATCCAACGATGAGTTACACATTGAGTCAAATTCATAAGGAGAATACAAGCCTAGTTTACTGAATTTGATAGTGTGAGGGAACTAGATGATCTAACCTTAATGGTTGGAATATTTTTCTAAGATAGGGAGAAACTAAAAGTGGCAGTGAGGAACTAGGGAATCAATAATAGATTCCAGATCGAATTCCACAAAAATGACAAGTTGAGAGTAGAGGAACTATATAAAAAGAAATGTACATATAGAATGTATGCATCCAAAATAAATTGGAAGGACCCATTTGACAACGCCTTCAAGAAAAAAACTACCAATTTTAAACGTGGCAAAATTCATGCAAATTTCCATTTGACAGATAAATGTTAGCTAGTCATTACATGGACGTATATTAGAGAAAACCCTAATTGGTTAATTACTATATACATAGATAGAGTACATAAATATTACATATTCATAATTAAGGGCCCACCACCAATTGGTCTAGATTGGTGCTTCTAAAGGAGTCTACTACCATCACTAACCATCATCAACTTGGGCCCCATCTGTTGAAGTTGATTCTTCAATTGACCAAGATTTTTGAAGATTAGCTAGGATTTGATTTGGTAGCTGTTAATTGATTAAGTTTGATATGGTTCCAAGATTTTAGGAGGTTTGTTAGTTTATGAGATAATATAGTCGTTAGAGATTGGCTATAAATAAAAACATCTTTTTATTATTTGTAATCGGTCTTTTGACAACAACAAAAAGACCAGCTTATGTTTTTTATTTTCTGTTTTATTTCTTTCTCTATAAAGTTATCATGTAGCCTTCTTTTATTTTCATTTTTCTATTTCAGTTGATTAAATTGACTTCCTCAGTGTTCAAACTCCAACATTTGTGGTATTAGAGCAGGTTGAAAGTTCTTGGCTTCCTTTATGATGTCTGCAGTAGGGAGTAATGGACAACAATCTATGATCCCTATGTTTAAGGGGGAGAACTATGATTTTTGGCAGATCAAAATGAAGACACTATTCAGGTCTCAAGAACTTTGGGACATAGTGGAGAATGGAATCTCTGAAGAAGTGGATGATGAAGCCAGATTAAGAGAAAATAGAAAAAAAAGATGCCAAGGCTTTATTTTTTATTCAGCAGGCAATGCATGAAACAATATTCTCCAGAATTTCTGATGCTCAGACTGCAAATGAGGCTTGGAATGCTTTAGAGGAAGTATATAAGGGATCTGCACAAATCAAGTCCGTAAGGCTTCAGTCATTAAGGAGAGAATTTGAAACCTTAATGATGAGTAATGGAGAATCTGTCCAGGAGTTTTTGATTAGAACAAAACACATCGTCAATCAAATGAAGTCCTTGGGAGAGATTGTATTTGAAGAAACAGTGGTGGCTAAGGTCCTCAAAAGCTTGACTCCTAAATTTGACCATGTTGTAGTAGCAATTGAGGAGTCCAAGGACCTGACCAAGTTCTCATTTGATGCGTTAATGGGGTCTCTTCTTGCTTATGAGGACAAACTCAATAGGACTGCAGAAAGAAACGACGAGAAAGCCTTTCAAGCCAGAATCAACAATGCTTCACAAGACAACAGAGGTGCTTATACAAGAGGAAGAGGGAGAAGCAACAATAGAGGAAGAGGAAAAGGGAGAAGCTGGCAAGGAGAAAGTAGAAGGTGCTTCAAATGTAACCAAATTGGTCATTTAGCTAGAGATTGCAAAGAGAAAGGACAACAGGTAGAATTTGCAGAAGAAATAAAAGAGGAGAATGAAGAAGCTTACTTGTTTATGGCAAATGTTGATGATGCAAAAGAAGATGAAAGTGTATGGTATATCGACAGTGGGTGCTCAGGGCATATGACAGGTGACAGGAATCTATTTCAGGAGCTAGATGAATCCTTTAAGAAGCAAATCAGATTGGGCAACAATAGAAGGATTCAAGTAGAAAGAAAAGGAGTAATTGCAATCAAAACTAGAAAAGGGAAATGCAGATTGATTAGAGATGTGCTATTTGCTCCAGAAATGGCTCATAATCTCTTGAGTGTAGGCCAACTAATGTCTGGTGGATACACTATTGAGTTTGATGATAAAACATGTGCTATCATCGAAAAAGAAACAAGAGCAATAATCATTAAGGTAAATATGACTGACAACTTCATGTTTCCTTTAAAGATGGAGAATCTTGAAGAGTATGCATTGGTGTGCAAAAAAGAAAACATAACCAGAACATGGCATTTAAGGTATGGGCACTTAAATCTCAATGGGCTGAAACTTTTGAAAGAAAAGGAGATGGTTGAAGGGCTGCCTCATGTTGACACAGACAAAGAAGAGTGTGAGGGTTGTGTTTATGGCAAGCAAACTAGAAAGTCCTTTCCTAGTGGACAAGCCAGGAGAGCTGAGGCACCATTGGAGCTTATACATGCTGATGTATGTGGGCCCATGAAAACTGAATCTCTTGGTGGCAGTAAGTACTTCCTCTTATTTATTGATGACTTTAGTAGGAAAAATTGGATTTTCTTTTTGACTCATAAGTTTGAGGTCTTTGATAACTTCAAAAAATTTAAAGCACTTGTAGAAGTAGAGAGTGGTGGTAAAATTAAAAACTTGCGCATTGATAGAGGGGGGGAATTTCTTTCCCATGCATTTAACAACTTTTGTGAAGCAGAAGGAATTCATAGAGAGCTAACAACACCATATACTCTTGAACAAAATGGCACTGCGGAGAGAAAAAATAGAACAATTGTGGAAATGGCAAGGAGCATGCTCAAAGGGAAGAAACTACCAGACAATCTATGGGCAGAAGCTGTTACTATTGCAGTATACTTGCTAAATCTGTCACCAACTAAAGCTGTTCAGAACAAAACCCCATTTGAAGCTTGGAGTGGCATCAAACCTTGTGTAAAGCACCTGAAGATATTTAGATGCATAGCTTATGTTCTAATCAATTCTCATGTTAGGCACAAGCTAGGAGAGAAGTCTCCTAAATGCATATTTGTAGGATATTCCAATCAATCAAAAGCCTACAGATGTTATGATCTAATCAGCAAGAGGGTTCTTATTAGCAGGAATGTTATTTTTAATGAAGTAAAAAGGTGGTTTTGGAATAATGAAGATAAAGAAGCTGCAGTAACAGTGGAAGTAGAAGGAGAAAAAATAATGAGGAAATAAGGCATATTGCAAGTCCATCAACTTCTAGAGGTTCATCAGTCTTTACTCCATCAATCTTTACCCCAGCAAGTTCAAGCAATGAGTCAGAAGAATCACATGAGAGATCAAGGGAGTTGTCAAGCAGCCCAGAGAGCACTCCACTTAGAAAAATGAGATCTCTAGCTGATATTTATGCCTCTTGTACTTTTGCTTTGTTTATTGCAGATCCAACAAACTTTGAAGATGCCAAAGAAAAGGAAGAATGGAGGAGGGCTATGAAGGAGGAGATTTGAGCAATTGAAAGGAATCAAACATGGGAACTTATTGATCTTCCTGAAGATAAGCAAGCCATAGGCTTAAAGTGGATTTTCAAGACCAAGTTTCATGCTGATGTTAGTGTGTAGAAACAGAAAGACAGACTTGTGGCTAAAGGGTACAGCCAGGTACCGAGAGTGGATGTAGATGAAACTTTTAGTCCTGTGGCTCGTTTTGAAACCATTCGAATTATTCTAACAGTAGCAGCAAACTTGAAATGGGAGATACATCAATTTGATGTAAAATCTGCTTTCCTTAATGGTGAGCTATTAGAAGAGGTATATGTAGAGCAGCCGAATGGATTTCAGATTCCAGGTAAAGAAGAAAAGGTTTATAGATTAAATAAAGCCTTATATGGCCTAAAACAGGCTCCAAGAGCCTAGTATGTGAAGATTGATACATATTTTATTCAATATGGGTTCAAAAGGAGTGAGAATGAACCAACATTATATGTGAAAAATGATGATGCAGATCAGTACCTAGTTGTGTGTCTCTATGTTGATGATATGATTTACATGGGGTCAACTAACCAACTTGTAACAGATTTTAAAGTACAGATGATGAAGGAGTTTGAAATGACTGATTTAGGCAAGCTCAATTATTTCTTGGGACTAGAGGTTAAACAAATAGCCGAAGGAATCTTTGTATCCCAAAAAAGATATGCTATGGAACTGCTGAAAAGGACCAACATGTTGAATTGCAAAACAACAAGGACACCAATGAATATCAATGAGAAATTGAAGGAAGGAGATGGAATTGGAAGTGCAAATGCCAAAATGTATAAGAGCATGGTTAGGGGACTGATGTATCTAGTTCACACTAAACCTGATATGGCCTTCTCAGTAGGAATGGTTTCAAGGTTCATGCATAATCCCAGCAAACAACATTTTGGAGCAGTCAAACGAATCTTAAGGTATGTTGCTGGAATAAGTGAAATGGGAATATGGTATAAACAGGTCTGTAACTTCAACTTGACAGGACATTCTGACAGTGATTGGGCTGGAAGTTTGGATGATAGGAGAAGAACTTCAGGATACTGTTTCAATTTGGGTTCGGGAGCTGTCACTTAGAGCTCTAAAAAACAGAAAAGTATTGCCCTTTCATCATGTGAAGCTGAATATGTTGCAGCAGCTTTAGCCGCTTGTCAGGCCATTTGGATTAAGAAGTTGTTAGGTGATTTAGGAAAAACACAGGGAGAAGCAACAGTGATTAACTGTGACAATATGTCAGCCATTGCCATGGCCAAAAATCCAGTACAACACAGCATAAGCAAACATATTCAGATCAGACACCATTTCATTTGTGAACTTATAGCAACAAATGAAGTTAAACTAGAGTATTGCAGCACTGATGAGCAGATAGCAGACATATTAACCAAGTCTCTATGTGTCTAAAAACATGAGCATTTCAGATTGAAGTTGGGAGTGTCCAAATTCGAATCAAGGGGGAGTGTTGAAGTTAATTCTTCAATTGACCAAGATTTCTGAAGATTAGCTAAGATTTGATTTGGTAGCTGTTAATTGATTAAGTATGATATGGTTCCAAGATTTTAGGAGGTTTGTTAGTTTATGAGATAATATAGCCATTAGAGATTGGCTATAAATAAAAACATCTTTTCATTATTTGTAATCAGTCTTTTGATAACAACAAAAAGACCAGCTTATGTTTTTTATTTTCTATTTTATCTCTTTCTCTATAAAGTTATCACGTAACCTTCTTTCATTTCCATTTTTCTATTTCAGTTGATTAAATTGACTTCCTCAGTGTTTAAGCTCCAACACCATCACTGTAAATCATCATCTCCAGCGTTGATTTGTTGTTCATTAGAGACTACACCTGATCAAAGCTCGGCCTTCATGCATGCTCCAATCTCCACCATTAAAGTGGATAGACCACTGAGCAGTGCCCATCACGATCGGCAACTTGCACTAGCCTGCCTCTTTCCATTGCACACCAAACAATAAATGTAAGAAATGACTAGGATTCCTATCATTTTGTATTCCCCATTCCTCAAATACAAACAATTAACCCAATGCTCTTATTTTTTTAGCACTAAGTAGGCATTTTCTCCTAATAAGGAGTCTACTACTATCACTGACCATCATCAACTTGGGCCCGATCACTATGAATCATCATCTCCAGCGTTGATTTGTGGTTCATTCGAGACTACGCCAAAGCAAAGCTCGGCCTTCATGCATGATCCAACCTCCACCATTAAAGAGGATAGACCACTAGACAGTGGCCATCACGATCGGCAACTTGCACCAGCTTGCCTCTCTCTATCGCACACCAAACAATGAATGTAAGAAATGACTAGGATTCCTATCATTTTGTATTCCCCATGCCTCAAATACATAAAATTAACCCAATGCTCTTTTTTTTAGCACTAAGTAGATGTTTTCTCCTAATTCCACTCAATGCCCTCTCTTGAGTGCTAGATATAACACTATTTTGACTAACATGTAATGAAATTTCTTCCATTCGATCATTAGATGTTAAGTGCATTAAGAACTTAGAGAAATCCTAATAGATGCAGTAAAAAATCTATTAACCGAAGGATCCAAATAAATATATATCTACATTCAGTCAATCCCCAGTGAGTCATAGATCCATTGTCTAAAATTCGTTCTAAGCTCATTTAAACAATTTCAATCATACAAATGGTGGTCAAACATTTATAAGTATTAAGAATAATAAAATCCATTCAAAGATTCTAAGAACAACAAACTTTGGATTAACAAAATATATTAAAGAATGTTTCAATACAAAAATCAAGTCATCTTAGCATTAAGTAAATTAGTTCATGACTATAAAAGAAACAAGGGTTAATTACAAAAAAAAAAAAAATAATGAACTTTTAGCCAAATTGCAATTTTAACACAACTTAAAAATTTTGGAAATTCAAATCAAATAATTTTGATTTTTTGTAAATTATGCTAAACTCTATATTTTGGTTCAATTTCTGGTTGCCAGAGCTTACGTGGTATTAATTTATTTAAATTAATGACACGTCATGTTCCAAGTGAGAAATGAAAAAGAAAAATAATTTATGCCTAAACACCACCATTTAGGCATAAATTACAAGAATCTCATCATCAAATCAGATTTAGAAGAAAAATTTATATTACTCTTGAAAAACCCTAAATTTCTATTGCTCTAAACTAATTACTGTAAACTGACTTGGTTTCCATTGATTAAAGTCATCATTCTCGAAGGGTTATTTGGTTTCCATTGATTGAAGTCACCATTATCGAAGCTACTGTTAAAATGGAAGCACCATCGAATTTGGTCGATGAAATCTCAAATGCTGAAATTGCAAGTGACTCTAAATCATCTACTGTCATTAAATGTGCTCATGATTTGCCTACAAATTTCTATACTTTTTAGACTTGGCTTAATCCTAGACGGAGATTCTTTCGTTGTCCAGTTTGGGAGGTAAGTGGGTTTGTTTGCTTTGTTGTCATTGAATATGCTCACGATTTGCCTACAAATTTCTATACTTATTGGACTTGGCTTAATCCTGGACGGAGATTATTTCATTGTCTAGTTTGGGAGGTAAGTGGGTTTATTTGCTTTGTTTCTTTCGTTGTCCAGTTTAGGAGGTAAGTGGGTAAGTGGGTTTCTTTCGTTGTCCAGTTAGGGTTTGTTTTTTTTTGCTTTGTTTACATAAGGAGAGAGTCTAACTTTATTCTTCTTTGTGTAATGTAGCACGATGACTGAATTTTTAAGTGGTATGATCCTTGGATTAATGGGTATTACACGGAGTTGGTATTTACCTCAATTCATGAGAAGAAGAGTTGAAGAAGAAAGTTCAGCGACTAAAGGAGAATGAGATTATACTGAATATGAAACTCAGAGAAGCAAAATATGATGTTTATAAGCTAAAGGCAGTTAATGAAAAGCTTCAAAGGAAGATGGAAAGGATGGATAAGAAGAAGAATGACTTGCTTCCTGAGCAAAAAAATCTTCAAGCATGTCAAATGTATGGTAACATTTGTTTTGGTACTGATTGCCATTGGAATTTATCATTTCCTAAATAGTTTGAAAGGAAAGGCTTTCATGTAACACCAAGTCCTAACCGAGCCTAGTATAGCTTAGGACCTTCAAAAATTTTTGTTTAATTATTTGGAATTTATTTGATGTGTTTACATGTGTGTTTGATTGCTAATTAATTATTTGGAAAAAATAAAATAAGGATAATAAAATAAAATAGCCAAATTGGGTTACAAAAATAATAGGACTAGATTTCAAAGGGAAATA
>CANXYC011666117.1:0-10835 GCA_948193065.1 Aleurites moluccanus
CTTCTCGCGAAGGAGGGTTGATTTTATGCCTAATTTATCATGTTTTGATTCTTTATTTTAATGCTCTACCAAAATAAAGAAGATGAGTTAGGAAAACGTACCTTTGCCCTAGCTTTTAGGGATGCTGGCGGATGGAGTGCTTTTCTGGAGCAGAGTTCCACCTTGGATCGGATATTGCCTCGAGGTGATGAGTCGGGATGCCTTCTTAGCTCTTAAGAAAACGAATCGGCGGAGGGACCTTGCTTCGAGGAAATATTCAACTGAGAGGCTCAATACGCCCCTAATGGCAACTCTTTTAAATCTAAAGAGAGCCAAAGAAGAAGAAAATATCACTTGGAGAGGAAAAAAGACAAAATCTAGCGACGAAAATGATTTATTATCTTTTTTCCTTGCTTTTTGCAAGCCTGGGCATGTTTCTGTCTGTTGTTCTTTCGTTGTTCCCCCTGGAAGGTAGGGGGAGGCTCTCTACTTATAATAGGAGCTCCGGGGGTCAAATCCCATCAATTTTCGATGTGGGATTCGCAGAAAATTGGATGAAAATCGTCGCTGCAGCCGGCAATAGGAGGCACTGTCGCCAAGAGGGGGTGGTGGCACGGGCCCTAAAGGAGGGTGGCAGCCGCGGCAAGGAGCCACGCTGTCGCCCTTAGGCTTGGCCACTGTCGCCCAGAGGGGGTGGCGGCGGCAATGCCAAGCCTGGAGGGCAGCACCAGTGGCCTAACTTCGTCCTGAGGCCGCTTCGAGTCTGTCCGGGCACGGGTTTGGTTCCAGGGAATGTCGTTCGGGTCGATGCGAGTCCGAGGGGTGTAAAAATGAGTGTTCACACTAATGCAAAATAACTATAAACCCATTCAATTGAACTCAAATAACACCTAAATCAACAATCAAACTAAACAAAATAATTCTTACCTCAATAGTCACCAAATGACCGAAACTTCCTTGAAGTTTTTCCTCCCAAACCTTTGCTCCTTCCTTCAAATTAATGGTAGAAATGAGCTTAGCTACCTTGAATTACTACTTTTCTATCAAATTCCTAAAGAAAACTATAAGGAAAATAATAAGATGAAGATGGAAAATGGCAAAGATGGCTTCAATGACATGAAGAAGAAGAAAGAAATGGAATAGCCGAAATGGCTAAGGCAAACTTAAAGACAAAATCAATTGCACAATTATAACTAAATCCCTCAAGTTTCATTCTTTACACTTTGGTCCTTAAATCTTCTATAATTTATTCTGACAATTCTGTCAGGATTTAGATATTAGAGTGGAGAGTGGATAGGCTTATTTTAATTTATACTTATTTATAAAAATAGTTCTTAAGTCATTCTGTAACTCCGACCGACCACTTTTCACTATTCACCTTGAATTTCTATTTATTTACGAAAATGTCATTACTTACTTTTTCAGTGTTCCTAAATGATTTTCACTTCTTTCTTTTTACCAAAATTAAACATAAATTATGGTCATCTTTTACCTCCAGATCAACTTCAGAAATTCTTTTGTTGACCGGACTGCTAATTTCTCGGCAGTGTTTTTAACACCGCCAGTTTCCGGAAAAGTTTCAAATTTGCTTCCTAATTGTGTCTCTAAAATTATTTTCCATCATTTCAAGACTAAAGGACCACATACTGAGAATTAATTCATGCATACATGTTATGGCTTTCTAGGGTATTACACAATGTACTATGTTGATATCACGTGCTTCTATCCAACAAAAAATTTGATGAGGTATCATCCGGTGAACTAATTTTTAAAGTAGAGCGATTAATCGATAACTTTTTTTCAATTAGTGATCACAATAAACAAACAGTAAAAGTTTAGTGATCATTGGTACTAATTACCCACCAAAAAGCTTTTGCTCAGTAGTACTGAAATCTTGTCTAAGTCTTTGAAATTGTGAGTTTAAACCTCAGGCATCATAGCCAAATTAAGCCCCATCAACTAATTGCTCATAACAATGAAAATCAAACGTCTAATTAATCTCAAGATCTTATGACTATCATTAATAATTTCATCGACTCTACTCATCGTAAAAATTAAAGAGCAAATATGAATGGAGACAAGAAAATGATGAATGGTAAGTAAATAGAGAATATCAATTCAAAAACAATAACCGAAAAGAATAAAAGCATATATATATAAGTTGATTTTTAATAGCAAGTTATTTGAATTTATGAAATTATGAATTTTTCTATTAAATTGCCATAAAAAGTATTATCAATTTAATGGAGTTGAAATTTTATATTAGGATTAATTACTCTGAGATTTTTTTTATTTTGGCCGATTATACTAAAAAGTTCTTGTATTTTCAAAATTATATTAAAAAGTCTCTGCATTTTGGATCCGATACACTATTACATCCTTCCGTAAAAAAATTCACATTTTTCCATTAGTCAATGAGTAAAAAGTCAATTTTTAATAAATTATTTTATTTTAATCCCAAAAATGCCTCTCTTTAACACTTTTCTTCTTCTTCATTTTCCATTTGTTTAGTTTTAAATTGTAACACCCTAGAGTATACTATAAATACCATAAAAAATTTTATATTTTGCCCAAAAATATTTGTAGAAGTTCACCAACACAACAAGCTAATTCTATAATAAATCTATGAACATTAAACCTTGACAAGTGAGCAACCATAGGACTAACAAAATACTAGGTGATAATAAGAAGAAAGAATGGAAAATTGAATTGAAGTGAGGGAAAACCAAAGAATGGCAAAACTGTAAATAAGTGAAAAATCAGGAATAAATTAGAAATTTCCTATCCAAGTTCAGAATTATACCCCTAGGACAGTATTAAATGAAACAACAGATATAAGTAACCGAAAACACTCCATACTTTCATTATTGAAATCAAATATATTTTTATATATTTCTCATTTTAATTTTCATACTATACTTTACTAAATTACTCTTAAATTTTCATAAACCCTAAAACTTCATCCATAAACCCTAATTTATTAAATTTCTTATCCCATTTTAAGATAAACTAAATTTGATGACTAAAGAAAGATTAATAGTGTATTAAAAATTATTCATATACTTGAAACTATTAAAAATGAAGAATGGTATAATTGTAAATAAGAAAATAATGTGAGGGAAAAATTAGAAATGTATTTTTTGGTGGCCCCACACCTAAATTATCTACAAAACCCTAGAAAATTCTTATTTCTCTTCATTTTAGTGGCAGTGGCTAAATTCTTCTATGGAAGTTCTCTTAAAATTTTCTTCATCTTCAACCAAATAATCCAACAAGAAATCAAGTTCTAAGGTAAAATTCTCTTCTTTATCTATCAATATGTTCTTATAATCTCTAATCTTAAAAGGTTGATGGATTAAAATGAAGTATATATAACTAGAAGAATAGAAAGCTAGGGTTTGAAATTGTAGAATCTTAAATTAGTGTTTCATACCTATAAATCAAGGTTAGAACACAAAATTACATTTCCATTTTTATAGACTTAAGAAACAAATTTGAAAAGTACAAAACAAAAAAGTTGTAGCTTTAGCTCCTAAATATATGTTTGTAAAACAGTTTTATAAAATTCGAAGTGAAGAAGAAAATATTAGACTATAAGTGAAACTGACTTGGATAGATAACTTAACAAAAAATACTACGGTATTTTAATAATTTGATGACCTTAAATTCTGAATTAAGACAAGTATTAAACATAAATAAACATAAAAAGTGTTTATTTATGTTTTATATAAATTTTTGTAAAACAGTTTTACCATTATATATATATATTTGGAGTTACAATTATGTAAGTGGAACCTGCCCGAATGGAAGTTACAAGACAGCAAGGCTGATTTTAAATAACCACCATAAATTGTGTAGTGTTCGAATTAATCTGAATTTTTATGTGTCATGACCTGTTTCCAGATCGCGATGGTCCTAGGGCACAGAAGATGCCAATGGCGACCGGCACCCATAAAACCCAGTATCAAATGTACAATCTATAAACCATAATATATTATCCATTTTAGTTAGTTACCATCCATTCTGTTATTCTGTAATTCATTCTGTAATTTATTGTAGTTGGTTATGATAATCAATACATCATATCATATAATCATCATATAACTCATAATATCATCATAAACATATATACATGTTCATTTCCTAGCTAACCCATACATACCCCATGGAGCAACTAGATTATGAACATCAAAATAATAATACAAAATCAGAATATATACATCAGAACTACTAGCAAAAATCCTCGGATGATAGACGATAGGATTCTGCAATCTACTCCTCTCCTGAAATGGGTAAACAAAGAAAAGGTGAGTATATAAGATACTCAGTGAATCTATATGCATCATAAAATAAACAGTAGGTAATAATGGATCAATGGTACCAACAGGTCAGATAACAGAGTGCAAAATCAGTTACAGGTTATATTATAGCCAAAGAACAAAGTATAGGCTCGGTATCATATGGAAAGACAGATGAAGGGATGGACTGTATGAAATCATACAATCTCCAGTAGAATCAGTATGGACCATATGTGAACATATAGTCTCCAGTAGCATATCAATATCAATGAGCATAAGAATGATCAGCTCTTATGGTCAGGACTATAACCCCTCCTAGCTAGGGCAACAATAATACAATGTGCAAATCGCCGATAGTATTTTCCCACTACCCTGTCGGATCGGTAGCTCTGTCGAGCCACATTAGGATTAATATAAGGAAACAACATATCGATGGATACCATTATGCAACAATGGCATCCTCCATATCATTAAGTTCAATATCAATCAATCAATTATCAATAGGATCCATGGCATTGTAATAGGTGATATACAAACCATGGTACATGGTTTGGTAATCAATAAAGACATAGAACAAAAGCTGTCTCAACAAAGGAAAACGGTAGGCCAATTGGCATGCCAACATCACTGGCGACAATAGCATTCAAATGGTAGGCCTATGGAATTCAAACAATAGGTTAAAGAAAAAATACACTAGGCATTTTATCAAACACTTGATGGGCATACAATGGCAAGCCAATAGGTTAGGTTAGGGTGCAAATTCGACTTGCCCAGCTCAACCAACAATAAGTCACATTTGCAATTATACAATAGGCATCAAAGAAACAATATTAAACAACATTAAATGGGATCAAATTGGCTATGGAAACCAAGGCAAAAACCAAACAAAATAAGGCAATGTGAATAGTACATATGGTTCGGCCAACATTCCATTTTCATATATGAATTCCAATCTCAATTTCAATGATATAGGCATGTTAAAGGATGCATATAAGACTCACCTAAGCTTCCAAGTAGCTTTGAAAAATTCAATTCCACCACAATTCTCCAAATGAGCCACATAGCACAACCTTGCCAAATCTTGAATTCTACACCAAACAATTCATCAATTAGTTACCTATTAACCTCCAAATGACATATTCTAACATCAATTAACATATACTAACACTAATTCAACTAGCTAAGATAAACAACTTCCATTAGGTTAGGAAAAATTAGGGATTTCTATCAATTTGCATCAATTGATGCAATTAACCATAAAACCCATCTAATTCATCATCAAATTCATCTAAATAAACCATAAATTCAAACAAAACACATCCTTACCTCAAGATGGTGATGAACCTGAATCCTTCCCTCAATTATTCCTTTATCTCCTTTAAGCTTTCAAGCAAATTGATGGAAGATATAGGTAGACCAAAGCTAAAACTCAAATTTTCTATGAATTTACTTAAGAAATTTGGTGTAAAGGAAAGAAGAAATGGAAGGAAAGTCTATGGAAGGTGGTTTGGCCTACATAAGGGAAGAAGAAGAAGTTGCAACAATTTTGTCTGAGTGTTGGTTAAATACAAAAAATCTATTGGTAAATTATAACTTAATCCCTGAACTTTCATAAGTTACACTTTGACCCTGAATTCTTCTGTAATTTATTCTGACAATTCTGTCAGGATTTGATTTCCAATGTGGGGAGTCAATAAGCTTATTTTAATTTATACTTATTTATAAAAATGGTTTTAGAGTCATTTTATAACTCTGACGGACCAATTTTCACTATTCACCTTAAAGTTCCTTTTATTTACAATTTTATCATTGGTTACTTTTTCAGTGTTCCTAAATGATTTTCACTTCTTTATTTTTACCAAAATTACACATGCTTTATAGTGATCTTTTATCCCCCGGTCAATTTCAGAAATTCTTCTGTTGACCAAACTATAAATTTCTCGGCAGTGTTCTCGACACCGCCGCTTTCCGGAAAAGTAATTAGTTCGCTTTATAATTGTGTCTCTAAAATTATTTCCCATCATTTCAAGACTTATAAACCACATACTAAGAACTAAATCATGCATATATGTTATAACTTTCTAGGGTATTACAATATGTTTGAACCTGAGATGTCTAGTTTAAGTAGAAAAAAAATAATTAAAGTAATTGTACATCTATAACTCAAGATAATAGTAAATGAATCAGGACTGCTAGTAGTAAATACTAAAGGAAAATCTTAAATATAAAACCCTAAAATTTGGGAGAAAATGTAAATTGAGTTAAATATTAGAAATTGTACTAGAATTAAATATTAATATGATGTTTAATTTGTTGTGGTACAAAAAGGAAATGGAAAAGATGTTGGAAATGACAAAGTTGGGCATAAGTGCTTATTTGGAATATTGAAATCCAAGTTGTGGAATTTGAAGGATTTTAGCTAATCTAACAATTGAAGTAAGTTAAATTGTCATACCCTAAAATCATTGGTGCGTCGGTCTTAGGGCAAGGGTAGGCATAAAGCTACCGTACACCCTAAAACCCTTAGCTAACCTAGATTAAATATACAACGCATACTAGCATCATGCCAAACAGTCATATCTTATATATATCTCATCAACCTGATATGATGTTTCCTCTTGTTCCTTATCGATCAAAAGATAATTTTAACATCAATATGGAACAAGGGAAAGTCTACAATGTCATCCATGGCAACAAAAGAATAGGCAACATCACACACATCTACGGAACTTCTAAAAGTATACTTCTCATAGACATGAATACATATATATAATTCAACTATTATTCAAAAATATTATATAAAAGAGTCTTCTTGTGGAAAAGAAAATCAGGAAGCTCTGTCTTCAGGATTAACTCTCTCTCGAGCTAAGCTAGAACCTGAAATCCACAGAAGAGTGGTGAGCCTTCAACTCAGTAAGATGTGAACAATCAAAATGAATAACATATATAGAATATTTACATAGCAAATCTTGAACATGTACCAGGGTACTAGAAAGAAATCTTAACATATACATTAATAACATAAGTGCTTACTAAGGGTAGCACTATCCAATCATTTCATAATACATACATGAATATCAAATCATGATTCTTTTTAAGAACATAAATGCCTATAAAGAATGGCATTATCAAATAAACATAACATAGAACTAATATCATATCATAACATTTGGGTAGCCTTGCTACCTTCACGTGGCACATATGCTTGCGCAGGCATATGCCTAAAGCTCATGATCCCCTCTAAGTGGAACACTGATACTATACCCTATCAACCAGGTTTTCTATGTACATATTTGACCAATGAATTAACTCTCATTGGGAAAAGCATTCTATAATGTATGTTCCGTGATATACATATAATGTATTGGTTCAACAGTAATTAAAAGTGATCAAGAGATCACAATATATGAATAACATATTATATTATGCATAACAAAGGCTTATTAATGAACTTGGTCCAAGGAAAATAACCAAGTCATTATCAACATTCAAAGATTCTATTTAAGTAGGGTTTCAATGAATTAAATTCATAAATAATATATACATATATATGAATATAATATACTTTAGCAAAAATTCTCATATGGTGAATCATACACATGAATTGAAATCCACACTTACCTCTTGGTACCAAAAAGCTTTCTAGCCAAGCTCAACTCTTGCTCAAATCTAAAAAATCCTTAATTCCTTAAGTTCTCTTCTCTTAAATAAAAATCCCTAAAATTCTAAAATTTAGGGTTTTCTCAAAACAATCACATAAAATAATCCTCTATAAATTCTAAGTTCCTTAGAGTCTCTATAAACAAATTCTAGCATTAATTTAACCATTAATAGAGGATGAATAATAGTTACAGAGAAAATCTACTATTCATAATACTATTCATCCAAAAATCATAAATTCTCATAACTACTAAATCTAACCATAAATATTAGCCATTAATGCTCACAAAAGATCACCCACAACTTAAAAATAACTATTCTAGGTAACAAAAAAACTTAACTCAAGCTAGAGAGAAGATTTGAGAAAATTACCTTATTTTCTCCTCCAAAGAAATTTTGAAGAATTTGGCTTGAATTGATGCTCTTATAGTCCTTAATTTGTGTTTTCTACCATTAATAAGACTTAATTGGAGTATTAAAACCTTAGAAATGAAGAAAAATGACTTATGGTTGAGAGGAATAGGAAATGAAAAAGAAGAGAGAAGAAGAAAGAAAGAAAAATTGAAGTTTGAAGAGAAAGCTACTGCCAAAATTTAAAGAAATTTTCGAGTTTACGCGCAAGTTGAAAAAAATCACGTTGGCAGCACATGTTAAACCAACTCTATCTTGAGCTACATAAGTCTAAATGCCTCGATTCTTCCTTCCACTTAAACTAGACACATGAGGATACGACATATCCCAAGTCTGCATAAACACAAACTCTAAAATTCAAATCAAAACAAACAAATTTCACTTCCAAAACAAATATTTCATAACAAATCTTTTATACATCATTACAAGAATTTTAGAATACATACAAGCAAAAAAATCTCAGGTATTACATTCTCCCCCCTTAACAAAATTCATCCTCGAAATTTAAAGAATTTATCTTAAAATTGAAATAGGTGGGGATACTTAGTTTGCATGTTCAACTCACTCTCTCAAGTGCATTCTTCTATAACTTGGTTCTTCCATAAGACTTTAACCATTGCTATCTCTTTGTTCCTTAGCTTCTTAATCATCATATCAATGATGGTTACTAGAACCTCTGCATAAGTCAAGTCTTGCTGGAATTCCACCTCTTGAGCTTGCAACACATGGGAAGGATCTGCAACATATTTTCGAAGCACGGAAATATGAAAGACTCGATGCACATTGTCCAAGTGAGGTGGCAAGGCTATCTATAAGAGACTTCTCCAACTTTATCCAACACCTCAAATGGCTATGAACACTCATTTTTTACACCTTCGGACTTATGCCAACCCGAACGACACTCCTCGGAACCAAGCCCGCGCTCAGACAGACTCAGAGCGGCCTTTGGATGAAGTCGGACTAGAGCTGCCACCCTCTAGGCATAGCATTGCTGCCAAAGGGGGGTGGCAGTGGGCGACATCTTCCATGCCCAAGGGTGGTAGCATGGCTCCTTGCCACTGCTGCCGCCTTCCTTCATACCATGTGCCGCCAAGGCCCCCTGACGGCGCCACCACCCTCTTCCGATGGCAACAATACCTCTTGCTGGCGGCAACGACTTTCTGAACCTATTTTCTTCCAAATCCCACATTGAAAAATGATGGAATTTGATCCCCCAAGCTCCTATTATAAATAGAGAGCCTCTCCCCACCTTCCAAAACACACAAGAAGTGAGAAAAGCAATAAAAGACAAGAGGAAGAAGACAGGAAATCGTTTACTTTATTTGATTTCATCTTTTTTTTTTTTCCCTTTCAAGTCATATTTTCTCTCTTTTTTAGCTCTCTTTGAATTTAAAGAGTTACTACTAGGGGCGTGATGAGCCTCAAAGTTATATTTTTTCTAAGCAAGGTACCTCTACCTGTTTGTTTTCTTAAGAGCTAAGAAGACATTTCGACCCATTTCCTTGGGCTTTATCCGATCCAAGGTGGAACTCCGGTCCGGAAGAGCACTCTGTCCGCCAACGTCCCTAAAAGCTAGGACAAAGGTATGGTCTCTTAACTCATCTTCTTTACTTTGGTAGAGCATCAAAATAAAGAATCAAAGCATGATAAATAGGGCATAAAATCAACCCTCATTCACGAGAAGGAAGAACTGCATGGGTTTTGATTCCCATTCGACGGGATACGCAGGCAAGCTGTATAAAAGCTTCAAATCCAAAAAAGACAAAAAACCATCTCTTTTGCTTTGATTATTAGCTTTACTTTATTTGTTGAATGTATTCTTTGGGGAATGTGTGATCAACCTAAAACCCATAAGGACTAGAGTTGATATCCCCTATTTTAAGATTTTGAGGTGTAATAATTTTCTTTTATCGCTTTCTTTTAATTGTTTTTGTCACAGCCCAACTTAGGAGCCATGACGGTCCTAGGGTACGGGTGATGCTTATGCTACCAATACCACGAAGAACCTATAAATAAAACTATATGGCATGCATATACAAATAAGCTTAATATAGCTTAAACAATACAAATAAAAACGGGCAGCATCTCCTCTATTTAAGGAGCATGCCCTAGCTAAAAACACATAACAAACACTTCTAATAACAAACTCATCCAACTCCAATCAACAGATCCCTCTCGATCTCCACTATTCTCAAACAAAACCATATTCAATACTCAACAATAACTCAATATACAGCATTAGCTCAATATACTTCATAATACTCAAATATAAACAATATACAACAATATTTATCAACTTAATTTATACTCCAATCACCACTTTATATACAACCCAAAATGCAACAAACAACATCATAACTATATGCCAACTATATACAGTACCATGGAACTTAACTACAAACTTAATTTACAAAACTTTGTACATTGGAGATTACATTTATAATATCACTTCCAAGGCGGAGAAAAATGCCTATGGACCACGCGCCT